>VSDK01026932.1:191244-211244 GCA_009767595.1 Symbiodinium kawagutii
GAAGCCAATGAAGTTCCTGACCAATGGGTGGACTTGGCAATCTTTGCAAGAGCAAACTTCGAGGACAACTTCGACACGCTCAACGACAAGATGCTGATCACCAATCAGAGAACTGCAGTGGCAACCCCGGTATCGAAGTTTCCAACGGACAAGACCAACACACCCGAAGAAAGGTTGGAAGGCCGGCTCAGAGCATTCAATCCGAAGGTGCGCAAGGGAAAATCCGAACCGAAGGGCCAATCCACTGAGAAGGGCAAGGGCTACCAACAGGAGCAGGGCAAAAGCTACCCGAAAGGGTCAGCCGATGAATCTTCTTGGACCAATTGGGGTCAATGGAGGGGATCTCGGCAGGACCAACACCGAGGTGATCAAAGCTGGTCAACCGCGATCAAGGCGGAAAGGGAAGCTGGCAAGATCGCCAACAGGGTGGCTATGGCAGCAGCTGGCAAGACCAGCGCCAGCCCGGCTACAGCAGCTATGGTGGCCGTGACAACTATGGAAGCTACGGCGGATGGCAGAATCGTGACACCCGAAATGAGTGCTACATCTGTGGATCTCCATACCACTACGCCCGTGATTGCCCCGACAAGGGAAAAGGCAAAGGCTATGGTGGTGGAGGCTACGGATCAAGCTACTCGAAAGGGTATGCCGGACGTCCTTACGAAGGAAAAGGCAAGGGAGGGGAACGACCTCACAAGGGCCAGCGCATTCAACCAACCTACCAACAGTCATCGGTTCGTTTGGTGGAACGCAATGATGCAGAGGAAGAGAGGGAGCGCCAGCGTCAGGAGAGGCGCAATCCTCCATCTCCGCCTTTGAGCCCAAGGTTGAAGTCCTCAAGTGCAGCAGCCGCTGCATCCTCCTCTGCCGCTCCGGCAACATCCGAGGCAACCGATGCCGCTGCCGCCTCCTCATCGTCAACAGGCCCTGCAACCGGTGGAGCAGACACCTATGTGGAACCGCAGCCAAAGACGAAGCCAACTCGAAAGGTTGTTGCCGAAGATGTCATTGAGATCAACGATCTGATGTATACCTGTGTCATCTTCGACGACGGCAGCCAAGAACTCATTCCGTGGTAAAGCCCACAGTACTTTTGAGTGACCCAATGCTCACCGAAAGGTGCAGTCGTCTGCGCTTGTTTTGTGAGTGTTTCCTGTTGGGATCACAATTTAATTTGATTTGAAGCCATCGATCTGAGCACAGCGTTCAATCGGCATGAGTCCATTGTCTTGCATTGAGGCCATATGACCATTGAGTCTAAAGTTTTCATTTTTATTCCTCAATTTCATGATGCAAGATTGGAATCAAGCTCGATAGGTTCAATGCTGTTGCGAGAGCTCAGCCGGCGATGCATCTCGATTCTGCTCGACCAAAAGAAGCCTTCCATGCTGCGTGTGCCATTCACAAGTTTTCCTGCATCCGTTGTTAGCGTACTTGCTGGTAAGACCTAAGATTTAAAGTGGGACTTAGGTGTAAATAGCCGTGACTAAGCTCACCTTAGGCACAGCCGTTTTCTACATGCATGCGAAGACATGTCATGCCATTTCGCCTCTTTCTAACCTGAGGCCAGCGGTGCAATTGGTTTCGAGGCCTTCCGTCCTCCGTGGTCAATGGGCTGCGGACTGCGGGGGGTGTTTCATACTGTAAAATAAACCATGCACCGTCCCTACAAAGATGTGACTTACTACATTTGGCTCAAGTGAAAAAGTATACGCAGCTTGCTATTTAGGCTTGTGTTGGCTGTGTATCCTGTAAATACACTTTTGACGCTTGTGAGCTTGTGTGCGTCTAAACATGTTGAGATCAGTGGGCATATCTAGGCGCATGTTGAACTGTGAGGGAATGACTCCCCACAAACACGCAACCCACAGTGCAATGGGTATCAGGCCATTTGATGGACACACTTTTGGTGTCAACAGCCAAGAAGTGCGCTAGCTAGCCATTAGAGAGTGAGAGAGAGAGAGAGAGAGATACATTCCATTCCAAAAATCACACTATGACACCATTGGCAGGTTCCCCCGGTCACTGCTCCACCCAATCATCACACGAACCCAGCTTGCGGAGGATTTTCAGCGGCACAGCAGGGACTTGGAGCAGTGGATGCATGGAGCGCACTTGGACCAGGCTCCGCGTTTTATCAAAGATCCTTGGTGGGTGGCTTGGAGGTATGCTCAACTGATATGTTGTAGAGCGCAGTTTGCTCAGAAATGAGGCCCTGCTCAGGGTTGACCGGGTAGAGCTGGGGCCGGCTCACGGCTGCCAGGACAAGAATTGCAAGGTCTCGTTGAAGGAATCTTGGCAGAACAGCGGTAGAAACGGATGTGGCAGCCATTGCTTTGACAGAATGTGTGTGTGAAACATTGATAACAACGGGAGGTAGAGTTAGAGAACGATAAATGTTGCTTTTGTTTTGGTATGTTTTTTTGCCATTTAAGAAGATAACTATGGTTGGTTCGTATCGGGTTAAAACAATGCCGGTACTTTGCTGAGACACGTTGCATTGCCATCTCGCAATGCAAACCGGCATTACAAAACTGGATTGCCAGAGATTTGCCAGGAGATACTGTTACATTTGCAAACATCCGCCGGCCACATGAAGGGAAAGCGCCAGTTGCACTCCACTAAAGAAACCTGGCTGCGTCAAAATTCCAACGTGAAATTGCTGGTTTACCTACAGTATCAAAACTGGTGATTTCTAGCACGACCAGGTGAGTTTGGCGGAGGGTAACCATGATTGTCCATCATGAAACTTGTAAATAGATAGTTTCTTGAGTCAAATAACATCCCAAGCAGCTTGATGCACCACAATTAATTATATCATTATTTATTGTCAAACACTATTATTAGCCAATTGTTGCCCATGACTATCATACTTTCACATCTATTCACATGGGTGTTTCTCAAAACGGGGTACCCCCAAATCATCCAATATTCACGAAAGCTAGCGTCAGCTAGCTGAAGTTGCTCTTGCTTTAGCCAGTAATTGGCAGGGCAAGACCTCCAAAGGTCACAAATAATCAAATAATTGAATCATTCAATTACTGCGCCAGGCTCAATCCCCCGAGGGTCGTTGCACTACAGATTGCACTTGTTACGGTCTTCTTCAACAAAAATGAATGCGTGCTTTATTGTTGATTTTTTCCTTTCGTCACCTACCCTGGCCTCAAGTAGCCATTGATTGCAATAAACCAGCCATAGCTTTGGGGTCCCACATGTCTTAGGACCCGACACAATTATTTCAAGCCGGTGGTTTCAAACATGTTTCATTCTCCCTAGTAGTTACGAACAAATGGTTGGTTGACAAGCATATTTTCATCAGGGTGGTTCAACCACCAACCAGCTAACGCTCATTATCAACCATTTTAGCCATCAATTAACCATTGTCATCCATTGCTTATAATTTATTGATCATTAATTGAGCATCTACTACTTAGCCAGCTAATGATCATTAATCATTATAACTTAGAACCATATTATTTACTATATGGGTGTTTCTCAAAATAGGGGTACCCCAAATCATCCACTATTAGCCATTTCTAGTAATAAGCCAACAATTTTGGGGGTTCCCTACGGCTTGAGAAACCACCATGTTATCAACGACTTGTTACAAATGAATCATCTTAACCATACTATTTACCATACTAGTTACCATATTACCAACCATCAAAGCATAATAGTATGCAGGTTGAGTATATTAATAGGTTATGGTTTACCATCATTAATTATCAAAGCATAAAAGTATGGTCAACCATAATAATGGTTACATTATTACCTTACTATTTACAATAACCACTTGTTATGGGGCAGGTTGATCATCAATTCTTTCGGCTGCCTAACCGACCCCGCTGGTAGGAAGTGCTCCGCTTCGCTTCCTCGGCACATGAAGAAGGCGCGGCCGCCTGGCCGCCGAGCCGCGCCAGTGGGCAGGTGGTTGAACCCATGGCTTTTCCCATAGGTTTTCCCACCAAAATGATAGGCTTACAGTAAGGGTGGCTAAGAACCTCCAAAAATCTGGGGAAAAACCACTGGGTTACTAAAATGATGGGGTTAACCACACAAAATTTGGGGAAAATGCTGGTTAAAGGTGGTTAATCATGGGTCTTCCCATGGTTTCTCCCATGCTTAAAGGTGGTGAATTCCCCAATTTTGGGGTGATCACAATAGTTACTGTAGTCATGGTTAGTTCCCCAGGGACGGCGGTGGAGAGAGAGACAAAATCATTGGGAAATTGTTTGTGATTGTCGGTAATGGTCAGTAATCATGCTGATCATTAATAATGGTTCAGACCAACGGTTAGCAATTGTAAACTGGCTAGAGGTTTTGATTGGCATTTTTTATTTATCCTTGTATGTGGTATGGTGGATTTTCTAAGAGGTTTTCTGGATAGAGGGTCAGTTTGGAACCGCCAGCCAGAATGAATCGAAACCATAATCTGAAGACCGATAAGAATGTGATGTTTTTTTGGGTTGATTGGGCTTTCAGGGGATAATGATATCACTGGAACACAAGTGTGACATGAAACGCACTAAGTGTTGAAACTTGCTTATTGTTGATTCTGTTCGTTCTTCCGGTGCTTGTTGCAATGCATGAGACGGGAATACCTGCCATTCACTTGGTATAAGGCTGGGAAGATGTTCTACATACTTTGACAATGTATTGGATCATCATGCAATCCTTTTTTCCTCTGCAGGCAGCGCCTGCGTGGATGCGCAGATGCGCACACCGCACAAATCGATTCATCTCTGAAAGCTGGCAGTGATGCGTTTCCTTGGAGGATCTGATGAACCTGCAGTCCCAAGGTTCCCAGGTTTCGCCGTAAACTAGTTTGGTTCTTCCCGAAGGCCTCCCCGGGACCCGGTCCAGTCTTGCCTACCCGGGCCTAGGTGCATCTCCGGTGATTTTATGGTTTTGATTTGTCGTGTTTGAGAGCTGGCGGCTTTCAAACTATAGTATTTGGGATGGTTGTTTGGTTCACCAATTGTTTCTGAGTATTCCTTCATAGGTATTCCATCATCACTATTCCAAATAATGATTTGTAAAATGCTTTCTTAAAATATACTTTTAAAAAATATCATTCTTTGTCATAGGGGTGGTTCAACCACAGGCCGCTGTGTTGGCATGTATCTCCCCCAGTGGCACGCCCATGGCGCCCCAGAAAATGCCTGGCTCATCCAACTGCAGGTGTTGAGTCGCTGGCGTGTTGGGCGATGGCGGCGCTGCAACCTCGGGAGTCGCCACCAGGATGGGCGGGACGGCAGGATGTTGGGCCTTGAATGGTTCAGCTTGTGGGTAATCATGGTTGGTAATCCAATGTAGTGCATCGGTAGTCATTGTTTGTACATATATTTTCTTGTTTTTATATATTCATTTATTTTATATGTTCCCCCGACCCCGGGATTTAAGATGCTTGTCACACCATGGTTTCCATCTAGTGTTTCGGCTTAAGCAGGTTTGGATGTCCCTAGGGGTGTGTCTGCGCTGCCATCTCTACACCGGAAACCCGTGCAGCTGCTGTCGGACTTTGGGTAGGATCAAGACCCTCTTAGAGGGAGGCAGCCTGCTCAGGGCCCAAGAGGCATCGGTGCTGTCAGCACTGCGTTCGGCAGCTGGTGCGCTGTCAGATCTGGTGGAGGAGGCGGCACCGGTGTTGCAAGCTGAGAGGGCTACTTCGGGGTTTCCCATTCCTGTGAAGAAGGAAGCTGAAGAGTCGGTGCCTGCTGGCACTGGAGAGGAGGCTAGCAGCTCTGCGAAGAAGAAGGACGAGGAGGAAGACGAGAAGGAGTCAGGATCCAAGGAAGCCGTCAAGAGCAAGAAGAGGTCGAAGGGCGGACCAAGTGAGAAGAAGAGCGGAGGAGACAAGGTAAAGAAGGAGAAGAGAAAAAAGGAGAAGAAGGAAAAGGTGGTCATCACCCCTGCGAAGAAAGCAGAGACAGAGGAAGAAGAGGAAGAGATAGAGGAAGAGAGCGGATCTACGAGGAGTGAGGTTAGTCAGCCTGAGGAGTTAGGACTGAAGCCCATTCCCCGAGGAAGTGCAGCCAGGCACTTCAATCCAAGGCGAGACGACGAAGGATCGAGAGGGTCCCATCGACCCCCGGAGCCGGCAGGGCCCCCGCCTGGGAGGTTCCATCAAGACGCCAGCTACTGGAAGAGAAAGGACAGGTCCCGTTCAAAGACCCGTCGAGGAACCAAGGGTGCACAGCACCGGGAGCGAGGGCGAGACCCGAGGTGGAATACCTGGGGCCGTAGGTGAAAGCAATGGCACCAAAGGCAAAGGCCAAAGCAAGGGGCCATCCAGTGAGGGCCAAGGCAAAGGCCAAAGCAAAGGCAAAGGCCTTGGGACGTGCTCGAGGGGGTCGACTCGTAGCAAGGATGAGAAGGCCGGCTACTCGGGGCGGAGGAGATCCCCCGATGGCCAACATCGAAGATCGATGGAACCGCGGGGAAGTCGTGGTCCTTCGAGATCTTCCCCTCGAGAAGCTCAGCAAAGGGATTGGCATCGTGCTGGAGGAGGCCTGGTGTTACCTGACTCCATGTCAGGTCGCGGGAGAAGTGCAAGGCGTCGAGATCGTGGAGGGCGAGGTATGGTTCAAGTTGCGTGCAACAGGGACGAAACAGGAAAGCCTACTTCGCCTTCTATCAGGCAATCCAGGCCTTTTACTTCGAGTTCACCGCTGTTCTCCCGGCTGTGGGGGAGAAGCCGTAGGGGACGAGGTGGTCCATGCCACCAAAGCCAGGCTGAGAGGACGAGTGGAGGACGAGGAGGGGTGGACAGCCAATCTCGAGAAGGTTGCGCCACCAGAGGAACCAGACGACCTTGCAGCTCTTCGAGAAGTGGATCGGCGGTCAGCTCCTGTGAGGCCGGGAGCTCTGCCAAAGGGAGGCGAGAAGAAGGAGGACGAGAAGAAGGGAGAGCAAGCCAAAGAGAAAGAGAAGAAAGAGAAGTCCAAGAAGAAGAAGAAGAAAAAGGACAAGAAAAAGAAGAGCTCTCGAAGCAGCAGCAGCGAAGAACGAGGATTTCGGAATGGGAGAAGGTGCAAAGCTGCGGGCATCAAGAAGGCACAGACTTTGTTCGAGGGCACCGGATTGGATGCAAGCGAGAAGGTGAGGAACCGTGTGACGCGGTTGGCCAGAAAGGCCATGAAGAAGAAAGGCTCCTTGGGGAGCGATTCAAGCGCAAGCTCATCTTCATCGAGCAACGAGGTGATGGAAGAGGGCGAGGAGAACTTGTTCGTCCAGTCGAGTTCGGTGAAGCTCATCTCGGACCAGTTCCCAGGGGCCTTAGCGAGTCAAGGGCTGAACCATATGCGCTCAGTCCTGTTCCAGGAGACCGGCCAGGAAGACCAACCAGGCAGCTTGAGGCCAGCTTGCCTGGCCTACTTTCGTCAAGTTCTGGGCCGCAAGCTTCAAGGGCCGGCGCAACGGGAAGTACTCACGTTGTGTACGTGCCTGGACCGGCTCATTCAGGGCCGCGCAGCAAGCGTGGCAGACATCATCATGCAGAGGCTGAAATCGGCCGAATCTACGGCCAATGGCGGCCATTGGACGGTCAGCCAGAAGATGGAAGTGCTGCCCCAGGAAGGGGCAGCAATAGCTGGTACGGAAGAGATTTCACAGGCTCAAAAGGCCAGCTACAACGAGGCGAAGGTGAAGAACCTGGCCAGCTTCAGCGATGGGAAAGGTCGCTATGGCAAGGGTGCTGGAAGAGGCAAAGACGATCGAGGAGACTTCAGAGAGAAAGGGAAGAGCAAAGGCAGAGGAAAGGAGAAAGGAGCCAAGGGCAACAAGGAAGAGAACAAGACGGCGTGAGGAGGATGGAAGATGAGTCGGGAGCTGCTGCAGCTCCTGGGGGACTTTATGGTGAAGTACCACTTCAAGGCATCAACTATGACGGGGGGTTGGACTTGGCCCCTGGAAGTCTTCACCAGCAGCCTTCAGGACAGACACTGAAGCCCTCCGACCTGCATGGCACAGACCACCTGGACGATGCTTCAGGTGCCACGAATTCCTTTCAACGTGACCTGGGAAAATTCTCCGAGGCGTTTCCACCGAGCCCTCCGGCTTTTATCGTAGAGAAGCTCGATCGCCTGAAGTTCGATGGCCCAGGAGAAAAAATGTCCGCTTCTTTGGATGGATGTCGTTTGGGGGATTTCAGTTTTCATCTTCTCAACCAACTTCTAGAGGTGTTGCCACTCCGTAGCCAGCCCATGGGTGACGTGGATCGTTGTGCCATATTCCCGTTACCTACCTCTAGAGATATGTTGGTGAGAGTTTTAAATGATCCCCCTGTGAATGTGTTGACATGGGTCCTGTGCATGTGCTTGTCCCTGAATTCTTTATGGGGTAGTGCACTGCATTCAGATCGTGAGCCGAATGCTGCCCAGCTTAGATGTTTGGGTACGCTCGTTGAAGATGCTAGAAGGTTTTGTGAGATGGAAGCTACTATGAGTGAAGTCGAATGGAAGGATTTCTTCCGTGTGCGAAGCATTGACTACAAAGGTGATGAAGTAAAGACCGCCCGTTGGTTTAAATGGGTGAATGTTTCCAGTGCTTTCCCAACGCAAGTCGGTGCAGTGCCCTTAGCGGAAGTCTGCACTCGGGGTTCTCGTTTTTATGTGGAAAACTTTGATCTGTTTTTGAAGCCTGCTTCCGAGTGGGGTCCTCGCCCACGTGTGATGGTGCATGATGATGACTGGGGTGAGGTGTGTAAAGGATTGGTGCAGAGTGGAGTTTGCACTGTACTTCGAGAAGATCAAGTTTTTAAGGCGGGAGATGAGTTGTTGCTGAATGGTATGTTCGGTGTACCCAAGGATGAGGTTGATGAGCATGGCAATGAGGTTTTCAGGTTGATAATGAACCTGATACCATTAAACTCGCTATGCCGTCCCATGTCTGGTGATATTGATACATTGCCATCATGGAGTATGATGTCTCCTTTCTTTGTACAGCCACATGAGAACATTCTCATCAGCTCCGAGGACGTGAAGTGTTTCTTTTATACGCTTCAAGTTCCTGATTGTTGGATTAAGTACCTGGCTTTCAACAAACCCATTCCATGTGGAGCAATCCCTGGACTTGAGGTAGGTGGTACCTACTACATAGCTTCCCGGGTATTGCCCATGGGATTTTTAGATTCTGTGAGCCTAGCTCAACATGTACATAGGTCACTTGTACAGATGAGCTCAGAGCGTCAGTCGGGAGCCAACGCCCCAGAGTCAGAGTTGCGGAAGGATATGCCCATCACCCAGGCCTCACCAGCCTGGAGGGTGTATCTTGACAACTATGACTTGATTGAACGTGTAGAGGCCACAGGAATGATTGAGCTTGAAGGGTCGGTCGCTCCGGGGGTCCTGTGCCTCCGTCAGGAATATGAGCACTGGTCAGTTCCCCGGAACACCAAGAAAGCGGTGCAGAGGTCTTCTCGTTGTGAGATGCAAGGTGCACTGGTGGATGGGGTCGCTGGCATTGCCTGTCCTCGTGATGGAAAGCTGGCCAAATACCTCTTCCTTGCTTTCAAACTTTGTCAACAACAATACTCTTCACAGAAAGAGTCTCAGGTAGTGTGTGGCGGACTTGTATATTTTTCAATGTTTAGACGACCTTTGTTGGGTGCCCTTAATCGGGTATGGTCCTTCATTGAATCTTTCAACTTGAGTCCCTACTCTCGTCAACCTCTTGATGGAGATTGCAAGCTGGAGATCATCCGTTTTTTGGGACTTGTCCCTCTTGCCCGGCTGGACTTTAGACTGGGCATGGATGCCTCAGTATCTTGCAGTGATGCTTCCACCACGGGCGGTGGGGTTTGCATCTCTAAGTCATTGACTCAGCTGGGTGTGCAAGTTTCGAATGGTGAACTACGTGGTGAACGTCCTGAAAGCGCAATTGGTGAGCAGGTGCTTTGTATAGGGCTCTTTGACGGGCTCGGAGCATTACGGGTTGCTCTGGAATTGCAAGGCGTTGCGGTCATCGGCTATATCTCTGTTGAGAAACATGAACCTGCTCGACGAGTCGTTGAGGCCAATTGGCCAGGATGTCTCCATGTGAACGACGTCAACTTGATTGATGAAGAAATGGTGACCGATTGGTCCCTGCGCTTCTCTCAGGCTAGCTTAGTCTTGATTGGCGCCGGGCCACCCTGTCAAGGGGTTAGCGGCCTAAACAGTGACAGGCGCGGCGCTTTGGGCGATGCCCGGTCTGCATTGTTTTCACATGTGAGTAGAATCCGTCGACTTGTACAGCGCAAGTTTGTTTGGTGTGCCACACACTCTTTGATGGAGTCAGTAAGTTCCATGGACGAAGCTGACCGTGATATCATGAGCAGCGATTTCGGTGCAGCACCCATCAAGTGTGATGCTGGCACTATGAGCTGGTGCCGAAGACCCCGACTTTACTGGGTAACCTGGCCTTTGAAGGAAGGAGACGGTGCACAATATATCCCCAATCCCAAAGTGGATGAGTGGGTTCTTACTGCTGAGCAAAGCTTGCAGGATGTGCTAGCTCCAGGCTGGTTAAAAATCACGCCTGAAGAGCCGTTTCCCACGTTTACAACTTCTCGGCCTTCGTCTAAGCCTGGTCGCAAGCCAGCTGGCCTGGCTCAGTGTACTGGGTCTGAAGTCGAACGGTGGCATGCCGATTGCCACGGCTTTCCGCCATATCAATATCGAGAACGAAACTGTTTAATCAACCGCTCTGAAGTGATTCGCGTCCCAAACGTGAATGAGCGAGAATTGATGTTGGGGCTGCCATTGAACTACACCAGTGCCTGCCTCCCCAAAGGGGATCGCAAGAGCAGTTTTTACAACGATTGCCGACTCACCTTGCTTGGAAACACATGGAGTGTGCCGGTAGTCGCTTGGCTGGTAAATCAACTTTTAAGTTTGCTGGGGCTTTGCCCAGCCATGGCTCCCCAGGACATCATCAATGAGCTTACTCCAGGGTATGCCCCTACAGTACAGGGGCGCCTCCAACGGCTGCCAATGTCACGAGCCCAACCCCGTGAAGGCGATGCTCAGCTTCTAGCCCGAAAGTTGGGTAATTTGCTAAGCCTAAAGGGTGAAGACTTGCTTGTACAGGCCCCACAAAGCCAGCAAGTGAAATTTCACCGCTTAAGAGCGTCAGTCCCGTCCAAGCTTTGGGCTTGGCGCATTGTCACTGGATGGCGATGGAGGGGACAACCTGAACACATCAATTCACTTGAATTGAGAGCGGTGCTCACCTCCATCCGTTGGAGGTTGGAGCACCGAGGGGATTGCTCTACCCGTTTTATCCATTTAACAGACTCGCTTGTTTGCCTGCACTGCTTAACCCGCGGTCGCAGTAGTTCCCGTAAGTTACGCCGTACAATGTCACGCATCAACGCTCTCCTTCTGGCATCCAATTCTCAGGTGGTCTGGGGGTATGTTCACACCGACTCCAATCCTGCCGACAAACCGAGCAGGTGGGGTCGAAGAGTGCGTACCAAATATAGACATGGGAAAACGCGTGCTTGAAGCACCGGATCCAGAGGAGAGAGCGCGACAACGGCAAAAACTGGGAACACTAAAAAGCTTGACTGTACAGCCTGCTACCCGTAAGCGGTATGATGCCGCCGTGCAGGGCTTTCTTACATACCTACGGCAGGAAGGTTTGGTCCTGCCCACCAATAAGCATTCTATGGATGCATTGGTGTGTGATTTTCTTGAAGTTTTATGGTCAACTGGGAAAGGTAGAGGTTTAGCTTGTGATACCCTTGCGGGATTGCAAGATGTACAGCCTAATTTGCGTGGCCAGCTGGCAGGGTCCTGGCGCCTGTTGAAAGCCTGGCACGCAAATGAAATTCCTAGTCGGGCTCCGCCGCTGCCGGAGCATATAGTCCATGCCATGGTGGGATGGAGCCTGTTCCATAGCCATAACTCTTTTGCAGTTTCACTTCTTGTCGGTTTTTACGGCATGCTTCGAACCGGTGAACTGCTCTCGGTGCGATCCTCGCACTTGATGGTGTCATCCCGACAACGCCAGATTTTGTTGTCTTTGGGGTTGACAAAAACAGGAAAGCGCCATGGAGCCGCTGAAAGCGTGGTCCTTGGGCATGACATTGTATATAGGTTTGTTTCAGAATGGAAAAGAGTAGCTTCAGTGTCTTCTAGCTTGACCGCTCATCCAGCCAAATGGAGAGCTCTCTTCAACGAATGTTTAAAAGCATTGGGAATGGAGGACCTGCAGTTCAGGCCTTATTCCCTTCGTCGTGGCGGTGCCACATTTTTCTTTCAAAAGCATCAGAACTTAGACCAGATTTTAATCCAGGGACGTTGGCACACTCAGAAATCCGCAAGGATTTATTTGAACGAAGGTTTGTCGGTGCTGGCACAAATGAAAGTGCCACCAAGTGATCGCCGATTAAAGCCATTCCTGGATGTATTTCGTAGTTCTGTTGATAGGCCACGATTCGCAACACTTGAGCCTCCGACTCACGTCAGAAGGTCGGGGGGAAATGGAAGAGGCAGACAAAAGAGGGGGCGGACGCAAAAAAGTACCTTTTTCTTTCCGGAAGGAAAGCTGTCAGGATGCTCTAGTAAGAACTAGGAGGTCTGGCTCAGTAACCTTACTGGGGTATCCGGGCGTTATCCAGCACTGCGGGTCTGGCCCGGTGTATGGAAGCGCTTCCCATGGCTTGGGCGGTACAGCCTTTCCTTTCCATCTTAATTTGCTTTTGGGTTCAACCTGTTTAATTTTGATAAACTTGCTGCGGAGTGGAAAACAAAGGGTGACAGGTGCATCTTTGTTCCCCCGACCCCGGGATTTAAGATGCTTGTCACACCATGGTTTCCATCTAGTGTTTCGGCTTAAGCACCCCCCCTCTGCCACCCTTTATAAGCACGAAGAGGCAGACAAAAGAGGGGGCGGACGCAAAAAAGTACCTTTTTCTTTCCGGAAGGAAAGCTGTCAGGATGCTCTAGTAAGAACTAGGAGGTCTGGCTCAGTAACCTTACTGGGGTATCCGGGCGTTATCCAGCACTGCGGGTCTGGCCCGGTGTATGGAAGCGCTTCCCATGGCTTGGGCGGTACAGCCTTTCCTTTCCATCTTAATTTGCTTTTGGGTTCAACCTGTTTAATTTTGATAAACTTGCTGCGGAGTGGAAAACAAAGGGTGACAGGTGCATCTTTATCTATATATTGCTAGTAGCTAGCAGCTAATAATTACTGGTTGAATATTTTTGTGAATCCTAGCGATCCATTGATATTGTTTGAAGAATGGTTGGTTGATCATGGCCAGAAATGAGTGATTTTAGAATACCATGGAACCAGGGTAAGCATTGTCATGTATTGCCGATGACGTCGAGTTGACAACTATCGCTGACAAGGGTTAATGACATTGATGGTGGTTGCACATGGTTGTATAGCCGGTAATTATAACTGTTGTTGGCAACTGTTCATGTGGGTCAAATATATATTATATTATATATATATCATTCATGATGGGTAGTTATTAGTTAATGATGCTTTTTGATGGGTTCCGAACAGCTTGTAATCAGGAATGTCGCGGACTATCCTTCAGAATCATAGGGATATCCATTGCTGCCACCGGCAAATGATGGTTGTGCACCTTTGTGAGTGATTCACTGGGGTTGATAGCCAACCGCAATCAGCAATGATGGATAAAATCATCAGTGATCATCAGCCATTATCACCCTTTCATTTCCAACCATGATCATGTTTTTTTTCCTCCAAGCCTTTGTCACCGTAATTCATTCACCCAGATTCGTAACAATCGACTTAGGTAAACAAGAACCATCAGTGGCAGTATATACAATGATTTTTGGAGAAGCGAACAGGACATTAGCACATGGCAAAACGGTGACACAAGAGGTTGTGCAACTGCTGCTGCCCCCCCTCACCCAAACAAAAATGGAAACACCATGCATTTGTGAGCTTCGTTTACGCGCATCTTTTTAGGTTGTACAAACATGTTTACGTATGTACATGTGCCGCACTGTTGGCGCATATCTAACGCATTTTCACGGGGATAGATGAATGTATCGGAACATAGCCACCAGTTCTTTGCCAACCTCGCGGCAGAGATTTTACAGCCCTTTGAATGAATGAAGCCTTTTCAATCGCGATACAAAGAACATTCATACTAAAATATCCCTATAGTTGTTCTACCCCTACATTGTTCTCGCTTTTTTGTTCTTTAAGAAGTATGCTACAGTGTGTTTATGTTTTCCTTGGGGGTGCAGAGCCAGGCCACTTCCACTTTCATGATTTTGCACCGGCCATGCCGCAGGAGGTTTCACTACATGGGAGCAGCTGTCAAGACATTTCCAGGTGGGGCTGTGGCAGCATGGGCATGTGAGGCCCCCCAGGCTGGTCGATCAATAGCCTGGAAGCTAGTGAGTTTTGGGACGGGACATGAGCAGTGTGCCCTCGGATGTCGTCACAGGACGGGTGTCCAAATGCTTTTTACGTTTTTTTTTTTCAGATTGTTCGGTGTCTGATGTTCAAAAGATGCCTCCCTGGTATTTGCACTGTTTTGTCCCAGTTGGTTCCTTTTGTTTAGATCAAGATATAAGGTGGTGTTCAGTTTGAAACTTTCAACTGCACTTGTTCTTGTCCCAGTTGGTGCCTTTTTTTCGCTGCGACCCCTGGGTTTGGATGCGACTGCCCAGGCCTTCAAGGGCCCTGAAAGCAAGGAGGAGCTTCAGCGCCTCTTCCAAGAAAAGGACGTGCCTCGTTTGGTTCGCGGTTTCGGATGTCAGTCCCTTGTTTCAGTCGGGGGCGTGGCGGCCTGGTACCAAGCAGTTCAATTTGCATTCTGCTCAGCTGGAAGTGCTGGAAAATGGATCATATTTCATCATGATGTGAAGAAACAGTTTTTCCATTACAAGGGTTGATCTGGTGCTACTGTTTTGGTCCCGATTGAACGTGCACTGTCGTCAACGGTGGGGCTTCCTTACCCCTGGCAAGCCTTACGGAAGTGAACGGATCTCAAATAAAGTTGCTGTTGGTGGCCAATCGGTGGCGCTTCAACCTCCAACCGAGGCTAGTCACACCTGTCCATCGTGCAGCCAAGGATGTGTCCCACTTATGAACTTGGAAAATGAATAAAGCACATGAATTAATTAATCATGATCCTGATTTTCAATTAATTCATGGTTAATCAAATCATATAAGCCAGTACGATGCACAATGCTGGTCCTGAATCCCCGGAAACTCACGCAGGAGTTTACAGCCTTTTTTGCTACACAGTCGCTTTGTCATGTCGGTTTTGCTCCCATACTGTACCACCTCCAGTTCTCATGGATTGAACGTTTTAATGGTCCCTCCAATATCTCCAATGCCGGCCCTGGCAACATCTCCTATGCCTGCGTGGCTCACCTGAGTATTTCCCAACGATGCGGGCCGTTCTCCCGATGGTTGGTGTCCTTCGTAGCTCAGGCAGACGGTCATGGCCTGAGTCTGGGAGAACCAAGTGGGACTCTGCTGATCGGGAGCTGCGATGGCTAGGCACCTGATACCCATGTGATGGAGATATGCTTTTGGTGTTCACAATCATGCTTCAGATATGGTTTGGCTGCTGGTTTCTAAATATTTATTCGCTTCTTTTCAGCCATACACATGGATGACGGCTTTCAATGTACCTGAGCATATATTTTCGATGGGTCAGCTAGCCCTGAATAATCCATTGATATCCAGCTGTTAATCCATCAGGGATCCTCCTGGATCACCAAAAACTGCAGCTATATTTGTTGACCCACCTAGATTTAAACTCCATCACCCTGTTGATATCTGGTAGCCCTATAAAGCGCATAAAGGCCCTAGGGAGCCAGGAGTGCCCAGCAGTGCCCGTCCACCAACGGGTACAACCCATGGATTTTCAACAGCGAACCGAGGCACCGGACTCACCTTCGAAGAAGGAAGCCCTTGGAGCCAGGCCATCGAAACTCCGCTGCCACAGCGCCTGGCAGTCAACCCACCAACCAGCCATCCCACCAAGCAACTCAACATCCAACATTTTGATTAATGACAAGTCATAGGGCGGATCAAGAATATCATGGAGCCCAGGTTGTAGCAATGGCTGATTGTTGATATTGGAGATGGGCGGCAATAGGCTGTACCAGTCACCCAGTATAGGGAATAGTCAGCAGTATTCAGCACTTAGAAGGGTGACTTCGCGGACTTGACAGATCTTTGATGTCAGTTCATCAGCCGTTGATATTTTTTGATAGATCAGCAATAATCATGCCTGCCTACATGTTTTTTTTGGTTTTCGATACACCAAGTTTTTGTTTGTCAAGTGCAAATTATCAAGATGTTCATCCAATGGTTTAGAGTTCAATATGTTCAGACATCAAAGGATTACCATTAACGGGCCAATCCAATGGTTCATGCGGAAACAACCTGCCCCCTGATTAGTTGAGTGGTGGTTTTCAACATGTTTTTATTCTCCCACAATCTCCCATGAATCATCATTATGGAGGACCATTAATTCACCGCGGGTATAGCCATATAATTAACTGCCAACATGGATGGTGCACCAGCATGCCATGAATGATCAAGGGGTTAACTATTCATCAATGACTGTGTCACAATTATCCACAAACTTAGATTTGTCCTGTTCTTGGGATTCAATCCATTTTTTAACTTAAAATGGCCAGTGGTTAAACTTATAGATTTACCAGCAGGTCCACTAAAAGTGAAAGTTTTAACAACACTGATATTATTCACGTGGACCTAAGGTCGCCACCATGATGTTACCACCAAGCAGTTAACAAGCATCCATGCTTCGCCGCTTCTCTTTGACAGGCCTTAGAGCTCTTGGAGCTCTTGGTGACTGCAGCAACCGGGCGGCACATCGCCAGCCCACGGCTGACCGCGCGCGTGGAATCCCTTGATTTGAGCAACAAATTCCATACATATGGCAAATATGTTTGATAAAGAGGTTTGAGAGACCGGCCTGCCGATGAGGAACGAATTCTCGTGAAACCTGTTGCCACTAACCCGGACTTCTTGTAATTTTCTCTGTGTTTTTGGTTCTTGTTGCCTCCTGCTTTTCCTGGATCTACTAGGCATCCCGACAGCTGCACAGTTGGCTTCTATGAAGTGTCCATGGTTTTTGGATATCAACCAATTAGGTTGGATTTCCCTTTATAAGGGCATTGACTCTCATATATTTTAACACACAACACCAGCACATACTGGTACTATTTACGATGTAATCATCATATAGTCACCATTTAAGCATCATTTAACCACCATTTAGCCAACATTTCATCACTGCCATCACCATTTAACCATCCTTGAACCGGGTTGAACCACCATCCCGGTCGGCTTGACATCCCCGTTGCCATTTTACGCTGGTGAACCACGCGAACACCTGGCGAGGCCTTTCGCCAGCTGGACGCGGACCGTGACCAGCGGCTGAGCCACGGTGAGTTTGACGTGCCACAGGCGAGCCATGGCCGCGAACATCAACCGTTAGTTGTTTTAATTGCGCAATCGCTAGTCTGGCTATGGGTCAACATTGACCAACCAACCAACAACAATACTAGCTGGTGAATGGTGAATAATAAGGGAGATTAACCAACAATAGTCGCGGCGATGCTAGATGATACTATGAGCAGTCGCCAATTTTTAAGCGGTGAAATGATCAGTCATTGCCAGTCATTGATATTTGCTAATGATTCTACTTGAAATTGGAATTGATTTCTTCATGATTCATATTGAGTCATGTGGCATTAGCAATAGTAAGCATGTTGATACTAGTTAAAAACAAATTATAAGCAATATCAAGCGTGTTTTATTTTTCAATCATTGGTCTTACTAGTGAATTGATAGTAGGCAACATTGATCACTGGTGACGCTAATGATGGCTAATGATTTACACTAGTGGCACTAGTGATTTGTGAGGAATACTGATTTGCGAGATTGCTGGAATGGCGTGTTGCAGCCAAGCACTACTCAAATCATCGGAAAACAATTCGTTGGTTCCAGATGGCTATGGGCTATGGGGCAAAATTATTAACCTCCAACATGGCCATTTATAATTCACATCTATGATAGACCAATGGTCTTTTGGGGTACCCAATTTTGACATCTAGTAGAGAAATATTTCCAGTATGTCCATCGTTGCATTGACCGTGATGTTCAACATCATGCAAATCAACATGTGAACTATCAACTCAGCATTGAATATATATATATATATATAAATTAGCAACCATCAAGGAACTGATATCGCGATAAGTGAAGCCCCATAATATTGACCATCATTTGCCATCATCAACCACTAGTCAACCATTATATGACCATTATTGGATCACAGCTGGTCATGTGTTTTCCAGAGTCAACCATTCAGTGGGCATCATTTCACCATGAACTAACCATGATCGACAGGATGGCGGAACATAACCATTGAAATGACCGTTGCAACAAGCAGGTTAGTAACCATCTAAGTATGATCAACTGACCATGGATCAACTAACTATTGATCAACTAACCATTGATCAACCACCATAGGTCGTTTAACTAACCATTGATCAACCACCAGGTTATTTAACCAACCATTGATCAACCATCATAGGCTATTTCTATGATCAACTAACCATTGAAATAATCTATGCATAGGTTAACTCATCAAGAGGGGCTGCGTGTCAGTGCCAGGTTTGTGGCGAGATGCACGCCCTGGACTTTTGGCAGTTGCGGCTTCCCAGTGACAGATCCAGGTGCATGGCGAGATCGCCGTGGCGAGATCGGATGCTTAACGATGGTTACTGTACTTGATGATGAATGATGAGGGTTGATGATCGTTAACGATGGTTAATGATGGCTTATGATGCATGATGGTGAATAATTGTGAGTGATGAACCATCAATCACCATGATGAATGATGATTAATGATCGTTTTTGTGATGGTGAATGATGGTGAGTGACATGGTGATTTCATGATGATGCATGATATTTGGTGATGTTGAATGATGGCTCGTCAAGTGTTTCTATTTTTGTGATGATTTGCAATAGTCAGTTGATGATGGATCAATATTGACGTTGATGGACAATGATCGAGAAGTCATCGGAACATGTCCAATACAAGCTTTGTCCGTTTGGGGTTTTCCAGCTGGTGGATGAATTGCAGGCTGCCAAATCACATTTCTGAGAAGTGCCTATGGGTCAATATTAACCAGCAATAACCAACCATTTTATAGGGAACACAATGGTTAGTGATGGGAACCAGGGGTATAGGGTTTTGATCCACAGCCAAGTGTCCGGAAAGCTCGCTTCCTCATCACTGCAACACGGATCCGAGGTTGGATTTCAACAATGACAGCCACCTTGCTGCGGGCTCAGGTCGCATGTGCAACTAGCCAAGTCAACCTACCAGAGGGTAACAAACGACGCTTGTCAAGGCTCACTTATAATGATGAGCTCATCAATGATGGAAATCCTGGACCGCAGTTGGTGAAGGGTTGTCAAAGAGTAGCCTTGCATGCCAGGCATGCAGAAACTCAGATCATTGCGATTGGACGGCCTAGGGGTTTCGGCTGATTTTGGATGATTTCTATGGGTGATTGCCAGTACGCTATGTACATGTCACTGGTCTAAGGCAAAATCTAGCAATCCATGTGTATTGAATGTGTTTTGATCACTGATACTTTGTTTTTGTTTCTGGGTTAAATTACTCACCCAGTCACTATAACTATAATGATATTTTTGAACAGCATTTATTTCAACAATGGGAAATAAATTACTATAAAGTCACCATTCACAACTGCGGCTGTCATTTTTTGTTTTTGCCACATGCTTTCTGCGTTCAAGGCGCTGAGAGAGCTCATGTGGCAGCCTCTTATGTCGTATGACATTCGCCAGTCGGCTTTGAAGCAAGGTGGGATGGATAGCATTCACGGAGGCCAATGATACCTGACAGGTTTGTTACGGGTTCTTCATGAGAGAACTGCTCAACAACTAGATGCCAATCTTAGCCATATTTTTGCCGTGTTTTGAGATTGCCAGTGAAATCAATATCAATA
>VSDK01026932.1:213338-292907 GCA_009767595.1 Symbiodinium kawagutii
GATGATGACGATGACGATGATGATGACGATGACGATGATGATGATGATGATGATGATGATGATGATGATGATGATGTTGATGATGATGATGATGATGATGATGATGATAGCCAGTGAATTGCTGGCTGAGAGCTATTGATAATGATTGATAGCTGATCGTTGGGGCTGGTGAAAGGCTGGTTCGTAGGTGACCAACAGCTGGAGAGGTGATTGATTGCTGGCCGCTGGCCGGTGAATGTCGGCTTGGTTGATGGTTGCTAGTGGCTTCAGAGGACTCAAAACCTCAAAATGATGACATCGAGTTAACGGCTCATAGTCACATTGGCTGACGGTTAGTAATCACGGTTGCTAATCAAAGGCTAGTAGTGGCTGGCTACCATTGACACCCCACACCTGTTTGTTTTCCCCGTCCTCAATTGTATAGCATGCTGTAGCCATGTATAATCAATTCTGTTAGGGTTGTCAAAGCATGCTAAAAGTGGGAAATCCTTCATTGGTTTTTGGAACCAAGGCCTCAAGGGTAGTTGATATCCGGAATGAGGCAAGAACAAGAGTTACCACCAAGAATAAGCAGATCACCAGGCGCCATGTATGCCTACAGTCACAATCCCAGACACATCAAGTCGGGAAACCAGCTTGCTAAGGGTTCACCATGGCCCAACACTGTATCGCCAGATACTTTTTCATGCGTCTTCAATGCATTTGAAGTAGGATAAGTAGGTCTTGCTTGCATTTTCCATTTTTTGCCTTACAATCTGCCATGTACGCATGCCATTCCATGTACGTCCGCTGCCCAGCGCCAGGCTTTGTTTACCTTTCCCCGGGCATCTTTCCCGATGACTTTGTTGCTTGCCAGCAGGTGTTCGGATGGACGTTGCCTGCAACACTGCTCTTAATTAATGAGTTTGTTTCTTTGGCTTCGATGATGCCTTGTGATATTATAGCCCTGCTGCGGTGCTGTACGCAAGCAAAGAATGATGTATCCCATCATGACAGGGCTTTGCGGCTTTGCGGCTTTGCTGATCGAAGGCCAATTTCACATGCAGGGATCTGAATAACCAGAATGTGAGGGCTTACAGGGACGACAGCTTGGGAGAAAAACGGATCAACAAATCTTGAGTTGATGATTGGCTGTTGGCCCGCCTCAACTCTTAGGCACACCTGCTTTGGTTCATTCAGTCAAGCAAACGTGGATCAACATGGGCCAGCCATGTTTACACATGATCGATAATATCACAAGAATGATATATTACCTGCATGTGCATGTGTGTGTCAACAGTGTTTGCGTTCTTGGTATCCAGCCGAACTTAGGTAGCTAATGCCTCCGCTGTGGCACAGAAGTCGTCAGCTTGTGCCAATGAGACTGCACCTGGGATCCCAATGAGGCTGACTCCAAAGGAAGGACCTCACTCTGTGGCGATTCCATGCGGTTGGTTCCGCAACAAATGGTTCCCATTCAGAGGTTATGATTGGGTTCCAAGCTGTCCCGCTTCTTCCCCCTAGATTCTAGATGATTCTAGCCTTTTTTGTGGAAGATATGGTCGTCTCGACATCGGGTGATCAGAAGTGAAAGTTTTTTGCAGGGGAGTTGCAGGCCACCTCCTTGGTGTTATTCTTTGGTGGTCCGGAAACCGGTACTCATGCATTCGAATGTTGACTAACCCGATGTATTGACGTAGAACGACATCAATAGGCCGATGCCAGGACCCTCAGCCATGACAGGAATTTGCTGTCTGAAACATACCACCTGTCATCAACTGGCAGTATCATAGCCATCAAAGCCTACAAATGTACATGGAGCCCAGCGGCCAACGGCCTCACATTTCGACTTTAGTGCTTTTCCAACCGGGTTTCCAAGGATTTCGCCTGATGCAATCTCTAGACCTGTACTTGCTGTCACGGTTCGTCCCAGGTGGTTGTGGGTCAGGACCTAGGTAGTCAGCTCTATATACAAGACTGGATGTATTCCTGACATAGGATGATCCCAGGATGTACGAGGATGGTCCCAGCCCACCATCAAGCAAGGTACAACCGTGGAGCCAAGAAGGGCGGCTTGACTGCAGTTGTTGCACGTGAATGCCTGCATTGAGGGGTGGGAGGTGGTCATAGAATTTCAGCAATGTGGAGAAGCCCTCATTTTATATTTTACATGGCTGCGGGTTCTCAGCACGATAGCTGAAAGAAGGTTCTTTCATTCATGGTGAAATTGCATACTCCTAATATTTCCTAATCAGTTCAAGGTTTCTTTTACATGCATGCTGGATCTGCGACGCCCGAGCAAAAAAATGCTAGATTCAGATTTGTGCGCATGTGCATATGTTTTTGCTTCAATCCTCATCACCATCCCCTGCATATGACCTTGCACCGTAGCACGAGTGATGCAAGCTCTTGCTGCACATGAGTTTGCCTTGTTGCTCTTGGGTGCTCCGTGATTTGTCTATCCATATGTGCCAGCCAGATCCAGCCAGCGTGTGTTTCCTTATTTGGTTAACTTGTGATCCTTACTGACCCATGGTCCTTGATTGCAGTTTTCCACAGTTTAGAACCAGTATTGCATGACTTCGGAGAAAATGTCGGCATCGGACATTGCCCAAGGTACCCTGAACATTCCCGAACTGTGTAATCCAAAGTGCTGTATGTGCAGATATGTGAAGTCATGATGAGTTGTGCCCATGGAAGGAAATCAGTGAAGTCCATATCATTGATGGTGGCATGATTTCATTGGATGCTCCTACACGGGATGATTGGCCAGGCGATTGGCCACAAGGGAACCCAACATGTCGGTGGGTACCTACTATTGATGGCTACTGGATGGTAGTGGCGTGCACTGGTTGCCATGTCCCACAGAAGTTGGAAGAGGCATTACATTGGTGTGTTCCGGTGTGTTAATTGTTTGTTCCAGCATCCATCAGCATCGCTTAAAGGCAGACACTAAGCAGGACTCCAACCCTTGCCCTACAGGCAACCACCCAGCAGTTCTTCGTTGCCCACTGCTTGGTCTGCTGCTTCAACCACCAACCTACGAACCTTACAACCTGCCAGGATGGCACCACTTCCTGCAGATCTTTTGGAGAAGCTGCAGGCAGTTGCACTGGTTGCACATTTTCGGGGTGAGCGCATCTCTCAACAGGGGTGACAGAAGCTGTCCAGCTAAGGAAAAGGTTCAATATTGATCAACAATACAGAATATTGTCCACTTGTAGAATCAACCGGCATCAACAAACATGTAACATTGTATGGCTTATATGCAGGAAAGCTCTGAAAAATGGCTCATCGATCATTAGTCATTGAGGGCTTGCATCACCATGCGCCACCAGGACAACTTAGCCGGCAACTAGCGGTTCACTATCATGCAAAGGTGGGTCCTCACAAGAAATGACTTCGCATAAGGGTAATCCAGCACTCCTCAAGTGAGAAAGATTGGACAAAGCTGAACTATGAATTCGAGCTATTTAACTCAGCAATTAAGTTATCTACTTGCCAATTATCTAATTATTGTGTACATTTCTATACCAGTTTTGCTTCCGGTTTCAGTCGATTAGTAGCCGCCATGGCTAGTCAGCCGCGCTTTGCGGAAGTCCTTTTATCACCGTCATGCCATAGCCAGGTGGGGCACCACATTGCTTACTGTAGACTCGTTTGGCGAGCTGGGTCAAGCAGTTAATCAACCAACATTCATGGGGGATAATAACCGGATATAATAGGGAAAACAAATGAAAACAATGATCAATGACAGGGGAACCAGGGGGACTAAGGGTTATCTGACCCACAGCCATTTGTTTGATTGGTACATTTTTAAGATGCCCATAGTTTCATAATCAATTGGCATTTGTTATTGACTATGAAACAATGTGAAATTTCAAGATGCCCGTAGATGCCCTAGTCCTTTTATCATTGTTATTCATCGACAAAGTTTGAGTTGCAGAAGGCGCAGTCTTTGTTTTTTTCTTGGACGGTCCACTGGTTAGTCGGCAATCATGCTTGTTTCAAAGCAAGGATATGATAGAATCGCACATGTCCAGAAATAGTCTGATGGATTTCTCACTCGCAGTCACCTTAGCTGTGCCGCTTGATGTTGTCAGACCCATGTTGAGATGGCCAGCCGGTTGGTTCGCTAGCTATTCGCTGTGGGGCTGAGCAAATGGGTTCGTCATTGCTGTCCTAGATCAGGGCCCAGGGATGGATTCTGGCCTATTGATTGACTGATGATATGTAACTGCCATAGGGCCCATGAGCACTGCTGTTCCGAGATCCCTCCTCGGTTGTGGGGTGCCGAGTCAGGATGTGATGAAGCCAAAGAAGTGTCACTTGGCACTGGCCGATTGGCAATTTCCAAGGTTGAGTCAGATATCGGTTGCACACCCACAAGCCACTTGTGCACCCTACATTCTGCAAGCAACTTGCAAGTAGAAGCCAGTCTGGTAGGACACTTGCAGAATGCAGCCAACAAGACTGAAACTTGCATTTGGTTAGCCTGATGGAGACTCGGAGTCCTTAATCCGTCAGTTTGTTCTGTGGGTGAGCTGTTTGACTGGAAATGTTACATCCAACGAATTGATTCACCCAGTTCCAACCCTTGATCCAAGACCGATGGAAAACCCTCAAATCAAGAGCCACCACCTGGCCAGAACGAACCCTGGGTTGGAACTTGCCCCGGTTGATCCAAGTTCCTGTTTGGTTGCAACCTTGTGAATGTGGCGCATGGCTCATGTCATCAGGGTATGGGTTATTGCCAACCATCCCAAGAATGATCCATGAATTATCCAGAAAAGAACTGGTTTATTTCACGGATCTGAACCGGCGAGGGTACAGGGTATTGACCCACTGCCATTTCACGACTTTGATGCTGGACGAAGGTTCCAGCATCACCACTTGCAACCGACAAATCTGGTGGCTCATGTGGTTCATCATTTGGCTCATTTACTTGGCTTTCTTATAACCCTTGCACTTGGGGGTGGCGATCAACCAATCACTTCACAATGGGAGCGGGCAGGTTTTTGATTCTTATGTATTGCTTTGCCATATGACTAGCCATTGGTTAGACACGATTTCCAACAGCCTCACACATATTTTACAATACGTTGTTTGATGGGCTGTGAAGCCTTGTAATAGCAACAGTGGTCAGACCTTTCTAATATGACTATCCCTTAAAAAGCGCACCCATGAACAATTATCGACCACTGTTACTTTTTATAAGCATATATTTGCTAGCATGATTAACCTCCAACAGTGCTTACTAGTTGTAATTGCAATGGGGATTAGACCTTACTAACATTCCTATCCTATACTATTTGGTATACTCAATGCATAACCAATCGATAGTTGGCCACCATTGTAGCTAGCATAGTTTAGCTCCAACAGTGTTTGCCAATTCGAATTGCAATAGGCAATTGTTGGTATGCATCTACTACTAACAAATTGCCTGGATGTACACTGTCACTATATAATTCTTATACCTACTCTTAGGTCCCCACAACTAGGACCATAATCATAATAGGCCTGGTTATACTGGACCATTACAACCGTTTCACTTGAGGTTTATTTATTCTGGTCATTGGACACTCAACCACTCTAACCTTAGGGCCGCTCATAACCTCCAACCATCTTTGGCCAACCACTCTTAACCTACAAATCTTCCAAGCATGGTCGCTGCATGGTCTCATAGGTTGCGACATCCTGGGGCTGCATTTGGTGTGCCTCCCGGAGATGGAGGACGGCTATTCCCCAATCGGCCCCCATTTGGATGTGCAGTTGGGGACTGGGACCTCGCCATGGGAAATGGCCCTATGAGCCATGGTAAATGACCTTTTTACAGCTGGATGATGTTTGGTGATATGGCCTACTTGCATGTTCAGGAACAGTTGCGAGCAGTGCAGATGCAAATGAAATTCAGGAAAGAATGAACCACGCCAATGGTGAGAACATCCATCAATGAGGGGTCACATTGGAACCGTTCTTGGTGATTTGTGAGTCCAGGCCTGGGCCCTGCGAGTGAGACACGCTACCATCAGCTACCAGCATTTGGCATGTTCGGTTTCCTCAGACATTTGTAGTAGACGCGTGAGACTGGTTACAGCAATGGTAATGGTTGATATCAGTGGTTAATGAAAATACATCCCAACATATTGATGATGGCTTGATGCTGAGACTCTCTGAGAGACTGTTGATGGAAGAAATCGTATCAACTCTGGTTCGGAAGGTGTCCATGCCTGGTACTGCAGGAGCATCCTATTCTGCACATTCTTTGCGGGGTCCCATCAGCATCCCATGGGCTGAGAAATGCCAGTAGTAAGTCCTTCTTGCCGGTATTCCATTTTTCCCAGTATGGATCATGTACCCTGCCTTAACAAGCAGTTTTAGCTAGTACCCGTCAGTAATCGTTCAGTTCTGCATCATTACTAAACATTGTTAACAGGTCATTGGCTACGGTCACAGCTGTTGCTAAAGCACTGTTAACTTCCATTGCCAACCTGGTACACATGTGCTGGGATCATTGAACATGATAACATGATGAGTTTTGCACGAACATCCCCACGTTACCTGTGATACTGGGCATTGCAAAGGTGAGCGGAGGCACTTTGTTGGAATGGTGCCATGGGAATGCCATTGGGCTTTTGCACTATATATTCTGCCTCATTCAGCTTTTCAACTTCTGAGGCAACCAGGGTTTTCCATCATAACATAGCCATTCTAATTATGTTGCCTAAGATTCAGCTTAGGAATGGTGGGCAATTATTCCTGATGCTTCTCCTATGAGTGGTGTGGCGTCATTCTTCATGATAGCTGTTGCTGCCGTTCCCAGCTGGGTCAGGACGCCACCAAGACGCCTGTGTGGCGTCAAGCGACGATCGGAGGCGGAGACCGCTATACGGTGGGGCTCCCAGCACAGCCTTGGGAGAGCAATGCCAGGAGAGCAGCCAGCTACACCACCCCGTTCCCCCTCCGATTAGCAGATGTGAGATCCCTTAAATCGATTGATTGGGGGATCTTGGCGTTTATTCTTTTGAATGGGTGTGCCTTTTTTCGATGAATCGTGTTTTGTGAGTTGCGTCGCCAAGAAAAAGGCCGGTGACTCACCCTGTTGAGTGGGTGGGAACCTTCTCGGGTCGAGCGGCCCTGGTGTCCGCATGGTTCCTGGCTGCTGCGTGGGGGGGATGACATCGAACCCTGGCACAGAGGTACTGGTGGCACTGGAAGCTGTGTATCTCGGCTACGTGTTTTGCGCCCAAAATTGCGGGTAGACCAAGGGAGCAGGACATACCAGTGGTTCCATAATGGTTTGTAATTGACTAAACCGGCTAAACGACGCTAAACAACTGTACCTCTATATCTTTAGACAATATGCCAGTGGGTTATCATCATTCTTGTGCCCCAAGATTTGCGCCACGTCAAGAAGGCCGATCAATCACGATTCGCGAAGAACATCATGGGTAGTTGTATGGCTCAGTTATGATTGGAGATGTGTGACTGGCAATACGACAGCCAATTTGTTTCGACCATCACAAAGAGTACCTGGCAGAAGCTATTTTGCAAAGAACTGCAAGGTGCTGCTGTAGTTGTGCATATGCATCGATGGGTACATTGTGATACACTGTGATCGGTATAGAGATCAGCAAGTAGATAAAGAGATAGGTATACAAATAGATCTGCAACTAGACAGACAGGTTGTCAATCTCAAATGTGGATTTTCAAGTTGCATGCAGCAACAAATCCGAAGGTACGAAAACAATTGGAGAACCACTGAAAAGTTTGGGTTTTCCACGTCAGCTCCTTGTTTTGGATAAGATGCAGGTTGGTTTTTTTCCCAGTCGGAGCTGCCCACATTGCGCAATACCGCAAGGTCCATTGAGCTCGTCAATGTGATTTTTGCAGGTCAAAACCCAGCCGTTGGGTTCACCGTTGGTATGGGGGGGGAGCCACAAACTGGTGCACACCGCAAGATTGATCGATGATGTCCCCATGGTTTGTGTGAACTGTTCTTTTTCAACCATTTGATGTCCAGGCTTTTGTATGCACTTTGTTGCCGCTTTGCTTCATGCTGAGCCCTCGCTGAAAATTGCTCAGTTGCTCACCTCAAAAAACAACGAAAGGTGGCACCCCCCACGAATCAGCTACGATTAGTCAAAGCGGTCAATATGGATGGTTGACTATGTCATGGATGTAAATACTGTATGTCATAAAACACAGTTTGCAAATAGTTGAACAGCTGTAGATGATGGATGCTGTGGATAGTGGCTAAGCACCCAACCCCTCCAACCCTTTGTAGCTTGGGCTTCCAGTTTCGCTCAGGACGATGCCAGTGATGGCCATGATTCCAGAGGAGCGAAACAGCTTGGGCTTCGTTGATGAGCGAAACAGTTTCTGCGCCTTGGGCGTTGATTCAGCTGGAAAGGGCAGGATCCAGGACCAGCACTTGACTCATGGGACCCAGGATGACCCAGGGACACGTGGACTTCCCATATTTTCTCGGCCTGGCATGGAATACTCAAATCAAAATAGAAGCGGGCATTTTGCGTCATTTTGCACCACGATGTGACGCAGTAGGGACGTCGCGTCCCATCCGCTTAAACACAGGTTAGGTTTGTCAAGACATGGTGTACCACCAGAATTGGCAGTTTCCCCTACTAAGGAGGCCCATTATTGGTTGGCTTGAGGAGTACCACCATGTATGGGCAAACTCGCATGCTTGGTTTGCCCAGTCCTTGTCCTGTCCAGACACTTTCGCTGAGGTGCCGGTGATGTGGCTAGCGGCTTGCGCTCTCGCGATGGCTTTGCAGCACGAAGCTGGTTTCAAGTGAAGAAATGGCTGGTGATGGCTGGTGTAAATTCAGCATATGAGTTTGTCCATAAATGATGGTACCTACAAATCATCCAATAATATCCAATAATTACATTAACAACCATTCGAAATAGGGAAACCAGCCGTTTTGGGGGTACACTAGACACCATTTTTTGGACAAACCCAAAAGCGATGACCAATCATTCAGATCATTCGTTGGCTAAGCAATCAGTAAACCTAATGTAAGAAGATCTCTCTCGTTCAACCAGCTGCAAGATTGACCAGGGCAGAGTTTTGGTTGATTCTACTCGAGTTTTGTAGCACCAACCGGTGGAAAGTAGGGCAAACCGTTGAAAGCCCTGGCAAAAAAAAACGGTGGAAAATACATGTTGCCTGGAGATCAATGGTGAAATCTGAGGAGTTGTGCATTGTTTTAGCTCTGGCTTTTGAGCCAACCTGCATCATGACAATTGCAGATATTGCAGGCTTAGTCCAGATCTTGAACTAAGCTTATGATGAGCCTTCATAATAATCGGAACAAGTCAGTTGCAATCCAAAACACTATGTTTGACTGATCTTGAAAGATTATTTTGCAAGTGATTTAAAAAAAAACATCAACAGATTCGAAACGAGTCAGTCAGAAGATCACTTGGCTCTGAGCTGGAGAAGCCAACGCCGGGTGGGATGATATGGCGGCTTTGTACCCTTCACCCGCACCAGCAGTGTTTTTTTGGGTTAACCAGCTCAGGGACTGCACAGCTCCCTCAGCATAGTTCATGACAGTGACCGTTAAGCCTGGCGGCTGACTCTGCCCAAGTGATCTTGCTTGGTTTCGTATCTGGGATGTTGGACCCCCCTGGTCCTCAGGATATTTGGCCGCTGGCAGCGTCGTGATCTTCGATGCACATTTGGTCACCTGTGCCTTGATAGCAAGTGGCTGGCCACCTCCAGCGCTCCCAGAGCTGGGAAGCTTAGCAGTGATGCATTACTCATGGCAGGTCTCTGTAGATGTCGTTGTTGGTTGATGTTCCCATCAAAGGAACCGTGCGCGGTTGTTTTGCACGCATTTTTTGTGCATGTGCGTAGGATTTTACATTACATATGCATGTTGGCCGCCAATCTATCCAAAATTAATTTGTTCTAAAAGGCGGGCCCCCAGGGGTAAATTAATCAATAGACAAGCCATTTATCTATCTGTCTATCTATCTATCTAGTATTCTATAACTGTACGAGTGAAACAGCTGGTACTTACCCTAGTTATCACCTAAGTTAGATAGCTGATGTGCCCACCTTGTAGGTCCATTGCCTGGAACGCCACATCGCTTTCTGCGCTACGAGCTCACCACCTTTGAAGCTGACAAAGGGCAACTGACAGGCTGGCCTGAACCTTCTGGCAGTTCAACTTGCAGATTGGTCTCCTTATGTTTCCTTAAATTTCCTTTGTCCACGGGGACCACTAAACTGGTTCGATCACGAAGATTTGTAACTAGACACGTGGTTTAGATTTGTTTGCTTGTCTTGCAGAGGGAAAAAGAGCAATCCGGGACAAATGGCATTGAACAGATCCTGCACATCCATTGGCTTTTGTAAAACCAAATTGGGGAACTAGCCTCAACCAGTGTTTGAGGGAAAACAGCTCTGTCATTAGTCATTGAGCCGGTTAGCGTGACTTACCAAAAATTACGCTAGCCGGTTAGCTGGTAAATCGGTCGATTTTGATCAATGACTCTAGTTTAGCGGGTTTGTCCAGAAAAATAAGCTTGACTCCCCTAGTTGGTTGAACTCACTGATAGTCATCGCCTTCCAACCACCCGTGCGTGCGCTTCATCCCTACGGATCGAACGCGGCAGCCCCATGGACCTTGCAGCCATCGCTACGCCATGGCGCGCTGTGCTGTCCTGGGTGCTCTGGCCCTGGCTACGGCCGCTCCTTCGAGGTGGATCAAGAGCAGTGTCATACAGTGGCTCAGCTGACAGGTGAATGAATGATGAGTAATGATGGTGGTTAATGATGAGTAATATCATAGAATGGTTGATATGGTGGTAATATGATATATCATGATTAATCTGCATGCAATATCTAGTAACGCTGGTGGCTAATGATGAGTAATGAGTCAATATATCATTCATATTGGTAATAATTGTGGTGAGTTGTTGTTGGACATGACACGAGTGTGGTTCATATCCACATTACAAGCTACCTAGTGGTGATAAGAACATTGATATCCCAGACGGTAGACTCAATATCAGGAAGTGACATGAAACTTGTTAAGCTTTTTGGTCATTGATGGATGTAGTTTATGGATGTTTACGGTTAATTGTTGTTCATTGTTGGTCGATTCATGGCATTAATTGGTCAAACATGGCTGATGACATGACTCAACCCGGTATATGATGGTATATGTATGTATATGTGGTCAAAATTGGTAATTCATATTATCTATCGATGTCATTTTTGTCTCCAAGCGCCTGTTGCGGGTCAGGCAGGTGACGAACCGATGTTGAAAGTGTGGCAGGCGCCCCGTGAGCCCCTCGCTGACCAAACGCCCCCAAAGCCTGGATGGTTTCTTCTCTGGACCTTGTAGCGCCTAGGTGCGAACCCACCACCAGTGTAGAGCCACAACTCACAACCAGAACTCATGACAACCAACACTAGCCATCCCAAACGCCAAGGACAGGCAAGCAACAATCAACAGCCACCGAGCGCCACTGAGGTGGCGCGTGCCCGATGAATTGGTTACGGTGGCGGATGCGGGTAATAGCTCCATTGGCTCTGGGTGTTTGGATGCAATGGTGGGGTGGTGCAGGTCACTGCTGTCTCCAGCTGTTGGGCCTTAGCTGGAGGTTGCCCAGTTGCGGTTGTGACAGCTCGAAGAATTGGCATTCCTAGTCTGCCAGATGTAAAATTTGGTGGTTGGTTTGGCTGGCTGTATTTGACTGGCTGGTGGTTTCAAACATTTTTTCCCTAGTATTTATGAACAAATGGGTGGTTGACCGATATTTTTCATAGGGGTTACAACCACCAACCAGTTGACAATTGGCTATAGAAAAGTTAATGGTTTCTGTATCCACCATGTCATCAGCTTCGATCTAAGAGCTCCTGCTGATATTTATCCCCACGATTGTCGCCAGACATGCTTGGTACCCCCTGGTTGTGTCTATCCAAAGGGCTGATTGGTGGTTTCAATCATGTCTTATTGTCCCTCGTAGTACCAATGGCTGGTTGGCTGACTGATATTCTTCATGAGGGTGGTTCAACCACCAACCAGAGGAGTAGTTTCCTTGGGTTATAGACCAACTCAGCATGAAGGCACTGCTCTGCAGCCATGTCAGGTATGCCACGCAGCTTGCCGTTTCGGCTGATGGGAAGTGGTTTGCCACTGGCAGTCACAAGGAGGTGTTCACTTGGAGAATGCCGGAGCCTTGGCTGAAGGTGAGGGAGCCATGGGTTGCTTGGTATGCCATGGTAGGGTTTCTGATGATATGGCTATGGGTCAACATTAATCAACCAATTAATGGTGGATAACCACCAATGATAATAGGGAAAACCATGGTTGATGATAGGGGAACCAGGGGTACAGGGTTCCATAGCCATATTTGATGATCAATAGTGCGAACTGGTTGGTGGTTTGACCAATTTTGTTTCACCATAGACGGGGGTTTAAACCACAACCCAGGTTACTGACGGTCAATAGTGATAAATCTTCGTGAATTGAAACCTGGTGTTTAGTAATGTTTAGTACGACTGTTTGATGGGCCCGATGTTCATGCCCCAAAAAGTTAGTTGCTGTAGAGTTATTAGTGAACAATGGCTGCCAGTGGTCATGAAGCTAATCAAACAGGAAAGATAAGTCGGCACTCGGTCTCAAACAAGTTTGTTCAAGCATTTGTTCTTTTTGGCATAAGTGGGGCCAGTTGCAAGTGTGCATAATGCAATGACATATTTGCTGTTCGACATGTTCAAGGTCAATGAAAGCCACCGCCACATCTCTACCAAAGCACTTGCATCCGTACGTATGCGTTGGCCCTGAGGTCACAACTGTTGTTGCAAATACGAACGCTGGTTTAAAGATGTTGAGACAAACACGTCAGGGCGGAACGAGTTTCTGACAGGCAGCCTTGTGGTTGGTAGATTGTTGATGCCGTGTTTTTTTGTGTTTGTGTTTGGGCTCTGCGCCGAGGACTGTGTTGTGACTGCCCAATCCGCATCCTGTCCAGCACCTTTTCTCAACTTGGAGGTTGCCCCCCCTGTAACGCTGCGATGCATTTGTCCCAGTCAATGAGCATTGATAATACCTCGCTCTCAGTTCGAGGGACGAACCACCCATCAGCAACAGCAACATGTGGTGTGGCCCGCGCAAATGATTTTGGGGCCACCCGCTCCATGGAATTCACAAGTCTTTTGTGTTTGATTCTGGCACCCTCAAAGCTTACAAGGCCTTGAGCCACCCTCAGAATGAGCATGTGGGGACCTTGGAAGAATACCAAGAAATTATTCCTTGTGTGTTGCACTAGCATTGATCCAACATATGCATGTTTCCACCGTTCAGCATTTTCATGGGCAAAGAATATATCCATGCAGTGGGTGAAAGATCGGTTTTGATGTCTCTGGCAGGCCAAATGATGTGACAGGAAGCTCCCCCTTTCAAGGTATTTGTGATACCCTACCAACAATATGTTGATAAATCATGACGTTGAGTAGTTACATCATGGTACCATCATCAAAAATAATACAATCATACATGATCACATGTTCATATGCAGGCAAATACAGTAATCGCTTTTCCATTCCAAGTATCCTAAATGGTCACATGATCACACATGATCACATGTCCAATATGTGACCATTCTGTGACTATTTCGGGCACATGTTTGCCCCCAGCAAGTCATGATTCACCTTGGCCGCCAATGCAAAAGGGCACGTCCAAGGACGTCACCTTGGAGGTGCCCAGCATGACAACAGTTCTCACCAAGGTGATCTATACTTGGGTGATCTTAAGCCACCACAGATATAGCTGGTTTACCATGGTGTACCTACAGAAAACAGCAACAAAAAGATCACTTTCAGGTTGGGCGAGATAGGTCATTTGGGGTGTTCACCTGGTTGCCTGGGTATTGATCGATCATGGATGCTGAGAGATTTCCCAGCATTGGTAACCAAGCCTTATAGCTACCAAGCAGCATGATTTCCAACAACAACAACAACAACAACAACAACAACAACAACAACCAGCAATTGATTGGATCGGGTGATTTCTGATAAACCGACCGACATCAACCCCAAGGTTTGTCGTATCTGATTGATTCATGGGTTGGCTCTGTCCCGAGATGCAGCTGCGACTTGATGAGCTATTGGGGCTGAAGAACTGGACCCCTCAACAGGATCCATAACGTTTGAGGCAAATCAAAAAAGAACACATTTAAAGCACGCATTGTAAAAAACTCTCTGGAAAACCCATTTGTTTGTTGGTCGCTATTGACCCATAGTCATTTGAGGGCTTCTGAAAATAAGGAGTCACCACTAAACCATCTTTGATTAACCAGAAAAAATAACAAATCGACAAAAAATCAACCATTTTGGGGGTGACTCTGTGGCATGAGAAACCACTATATGATGGTTTATCAAAATAGGGCACTCCCCAAATCATTCTCCAATAGTCATTTACTTTAATAAACCAACCATTTTTTGGTCCCTCTTTTAACCAACCACCACATGTTTCACTTGTCAGTTCTTCATCGCCAAGGCCCAGACGACTTTCCTGCAACGCTTTACTCTGTCCTCGCCTTTGTCAACGCTGGGCGTCCTTGATGATATGCACATTGCCATCGCGACGAAGGACTTGGACAAAGGGGACAACTGTCGCATCATTGGGGGCTGAAGGCCACCAAGACGGAGAAATAAGTACGATATCTAGTTGATAGTTTCTGAAGAAGGCACATTTATTTTGAGAAACCGCCATTTTTTAGTTGCGATGCTTTAATTACTTAACTATACTTAACTACACCACATTCGCACACACACACACACACAAACAATTATATTTGCATTTGCACACACAGTAAGTATATTATATGTTCTATATTTTGTATTGTAATGTTTGCGTCAGGTAAATGAGCCAAGTTGGGCAACTGCACGTTGATAACGCGTACGAAGAAACAAATACCGAGCAGGGTGGTTTCAAACAGTTTGGTTTTCTATGCGTCCTGGGGATAAAAAAAACAATTGGAGTGCCAACACAATCAACTATGTTTGGTAGGGTTTACTGGCTGGTGGTTGGGAGAGAGCTGCTTGGAGCCAGGCCGGGATTGGCCTAACCAAATGGTGGTAAAGGGAGAGAGACAGGGCCGAGGCATCGAAATCATTAGCTCAAGGCTCAAGTTGAGCGCTGAACCCTGTAGCTGAAATATCAGTCAGCTCGATCCAGAAGCTCTATTGAGCCCTTTGGTCCAGCTGCTTCCTCGGTTAGCGAATCATGGGTTGGTTGACGGTGGTTGACGCGAGAATTTCTGATCAAGTGATAGTCATTGGTCGTCCACTTGGAGGATTCTAAAGGACCCGAATCCACTGCACAGCGTCACAAGGTATTCTGGTGAGTTGCCTCATATGATGCCCGACCAGCATTACAGTGTCACCTTTCCCCGCAGGTTCGCCAATTTGAACGACCCCGATAGAAAGGCTTAAATCACAAGTGAACATGAGTCATCCAAGACATGCCAAGGCACTGGTGAGAATATAAATGATTTTTGTTTCAAGAGACTCTTTCACGCTCTCTTTACCTATCCCGCTTTGTCTCTTTTTTTTTTCTCTCTCTCTCCCTCTCTCTCTCTCTTTTCCCTCCAGCTCTACGTATAAAGAGACTTGAGAATTGTCTAAATTGTGGTTTATGGAAGTTTAAACACACCGATATCATCATACGCAACCAATGGCGCAGTAAACAGAAAACGTGTTCGAACCAAAGAACTTCATCTCCATTCAAGCGGAAGATGCGGAAGTAGGTAAACCATTCTTAAGCATCAACCAACCATAATATGGCCATCCTTGACCATTAGGTGCCGGCATACCAAACTGCTATACCCACTCCAAACAGCTCGGGGCGGGGAGCCATGGACGCAGCTTCAAGCGAACTGCTGCAGCTGCGATGCATCTTCCTGTGCCTGGATCCAAAGGTAACAGCTGGGAGAGTCACAGAATGCCGTACGAGGTGAGTCCCCAGCAGTTATAAGTTGGGATAGTTCAACTACTGGTAGAAATTTGCCTAGTACGTAGTAGTTAGAGCAGTTAGTTGAGTAGTAGTAGAAATACCATCTACTTAGAGCAGTTAGGCCAAGAAACCAACAGCTCTAAGTAGTTGGGGGCCCACCTCGCAGTCATTCTGCAACGTCTCATCGTTTGTGCGCCTCAGGACTGGTGAAGAACTGACCCTGAGGGATGTGCCAGATTCCTTGCTTTGCCGCGACGTGCGGGCGATGATTTTGCAACGCTTGCCGCGCCGAAAAACCGGAGCCACGCTATCTTTGACCTACGCGGCTTCAAGGCTTTCCATGGGGAAAAGCTTGAAACAGCAAGAGGTCGGTGTCTTGAAGTCAGATTGAGTCATTTTGGAGTCATCTTTCAATTTGTTTAACGGAAGTAGTCAGAAAAACTGCGGGGATCCACACCATCCAAATCCATGGCCACACCACGGGCTTGGACGCTTCGGCCATGCTACCGTTGCTGAGGTCAACAGAGCGAGGACGGAGCCATCACGTTGTCGTGCACCTGGATGCCCGCGGAGGTCTTCTCCGCCTGGTGCTTCCTCCAAGGCGTCACCGAGCGAGCGGTAAAGTCTGGTGCTGAAGCCCTGGAATGAATCAACAAGGCTGGCAGCCGTTGGGCGTCTGCTATGGCTTGACCCCAGCCATGCAGCAGAGATCATGTAAGGGAGTGTTGCTTAGGCTTGGTGACATCATCCGTATGGCCCTTATGATCATCACCCTCAATGTTCCAGGGTTTTTGTGCAGCAATCTCCACCTAGCAACGGCTGATATTCTCATTTTGGGTACATTTTTGTTAGGATATATCGCTCAGTCTACTGTAGATTCCTTTCATAGTACCGACAATGTCCCCTTTGATTGCGGCTTACGACATCACCGGACTTTGACTGGCATCATCACCCTTTTTGAGACACCATCCATCATCAACCTTTTTTCAACCACCACCAGCCATAGGTGCCAATTATTAAACCAAATAGCCATCAATTAATTATCAATCATTGATCAACCTATGTATGAATTACAACTTATTTTACAGATCATGTATCATGATTAATGCTGACAACTTATGATTAATCAATGTATGATTACTTTCATCAACTTTCACTTACCCATCATGTATGTCACCATCATCAACCCATGGGGTGTGTCCTACTATCAGCAGCATCCCCAGGTGCAGGGCATCAGCCAATTGGCGCAGTTGTGGCACTTGCCCAGGCGTGGGCACCAAGGTCGGCTTCTGTAAGGGCTGGAGATGTCACCATTTCTCCCTGGCACCAACTTGTAACACAGCTGGGTTGGTAGAACAGCTGGTTAATAAAGGTTAATTAAGTAGTTAATCGTGGTGATCAATAGTGGGTTAGGTTAAGGGTTGCCCTTGTTTTCAGCTGTGTTACCCTCAAGTTCTCCGATATTTTTCCTGTTTGTCGCATGATTGGTCCTCTTTGGTTTGACTCTCTTCGAATCTGGCGTAGATCGCCCGGAGCATCCGAATGATGAACATGTACGGCTTCCAGACTGCGAGAAAAAATAGGAATAGCCAAGTAGACTAGTTACCCTGAATACAGAGCCGTAGTGGTGATGGCCAATTGGTTGAGTTGCGCGAGACACGACAGCTATATAATACTTACTGCCAGTATATGTAGAGTAGGCTTGGGAACCCACGGGAAAGGCTTTGAAAGTAACTGACCGGTGTGATTTCAACTTGATATCCAGTGATCATGAGCCCTTACCCTGTATACGAAAGTGGATGGTTTGGAGAGTCAGGCTTCCTGATTGTCAAGTGGATGGATTTGTTTTGCGGGGCGTGATGGATGATGTTTGCCAAGCATCGCCCCAACAGGACGCCACCTCAGGACAACTCAAGGGAGGTCAGAGGTCGGACCCCGGTTGTTGCTCGGGTTGCTGGTCGCGTACGGGACCTTTGGCTTCACCAGGAATGGAATTGAGAGCTTGACGCTGCGTGATGATTTGAACCACAACTTGCAAGGACTGGTGGGATTTGGTGGGTGGTTGGACTGACATGTTGTATAGTGTCCCCAATGACTTGAGGATTTTTTGGTTTGGTTGACTTATTGGTGTTTTCTCAAGATAGGGGTACCTCCAAAGCAGTTTGTTAATCATTTCTGGTAATAAACCATCGGGGGCTCCCTATTTTGCAAAACATCCATTTTTGGGTTGGATGGTTGGTTGGCTGGGTGGTTTCCCAATGACTTGGGTTGAAACAACCCTCAGCAGAGGAGTGGTTTTTCCAGAGAGCTTGGAGAGCTTAACCTTTGGCAAGCAGAGCAACCAGAGTTTGAGCCACCTGAGCGAATGAGATTAGCTTGGATCGGTATGGGATGTTGGTGGTTTCTCAAGCCACAGGGGACCCCAGAGTTACGGTTGGAGCACCATTTGGTGGCAGGTCGTATATGCAAAACGTGCCAAATCATGCAATCGACATGGGCCAATGAATGAGTGGACCACTGGCGTTTGCAAACAGATGATGCATGCAGCTATTTTTACTGTCGATGCTATTCGCAATTTAGGGATATACCATTGCGCATGCGTACCTGCAAAAGCACACATAGATGTTGTTCACGCATTGCTCTTTAGATACATACATAAATGCATAGGTGTGGTGCTTTTAATCGACACATTGTTATTATGTTTTGTCAGGTGTTCTGTGTATGCAACTTCTCATGCGTTGGCGAATGGACATGCAATGACATTACGTCCACACACACATGCATACATTTATGCATGTGCATGTCCATTCGTGGGTGCATCAGGCTTTGCACATAAACCTGTTCGGACCTAATATCATAGATGTTTCAGGGTTGTAGCCATTAATCAACTAAAATCACATAAAATAACCTTATTTACACACGGGTACCTGTGTAAAAGCAATGAACCGATATCCAGCCCGTTTTCCCACAATGGTTCTGGCCCAACCTTTTTGCAGTTGGTGCCAGATTTGTTGGTTCTAGTCTCAAGCCGGTTGCATTCTTCGCTACAACATGCTACGACCCATCATCATGATCAGTGATTAATGTTTGCTTATACTGTACACTATTTAATACTGTTTTATATTCGTTCTGTTTTGGTTAATTCGATGTGCCTATGACTCGATGCCCAAACTGATTATTTCATGATAATTTCAGTTGATGATATTGCTTTCCTGATGATCCATTTCGTTGTGACGGGTGCTTCCGACAGATGTGGACCCTCCGTGTGCCAAACTGTGAGACACAGAGGAAGCAAGTTGATACCCTCCTGGAAACGAACCGACGAAACCAGAAGGCTACCCCAAGTGCAAGAAACTGACCATCCAACCTGCAGTTGGGAGGGGCGAGCTGTTAGTTTCCAGGAGTGTGGATAATTTTTCTGGATTTTGCATGATTTCTGATTCTAGTGTGATTTTTGTTTGATGACTCTAGGCCCTTGCTAGATTGTTCCCAGGAGTTACAGTAGATTCCACTGTAGATGAGAAAGCTACCACTTCAGCCACCCTGCGTGGTTGACCAGAGGCTTCCCACAAAATACCAACAGCCTGGCGGCTGTCTTTCGCTAAGGACTTGTGCGGTTGCCCGATGGGTTGCAGAATTTGACCCTGGGCCACTGGTCGCTTAAGGATGGGTTGATTGAACGCACTGGGTTCGATGGCTGGTGGGTTTTGAACATGTTTATCCTAAAGCCAGTGTGTTCAAACATGTTGGTGCGTTTAAGATTTTAGATCCAGGCACCGTAAAAAGACCTAGAATACAAAGATTCAACAGGAAAATCATTTTTATCGTTGATCAGTTGCCAACTTCAGGACGGGAATTGTTGTAAAGAAGGCTCCGGAGATTGCTAGGCTTGCTGTTCACAAGCAGTATCACTGGCTGGTGGTTTCAAACAGTTTAGATTTTCCCCAATGTTGGCCAAACGGTTGGTCGGTTGACAAGTTGACAATCATATTTTTCACAGGGGTGGTTCAACCACGAACCAGATCAGTCTTTTTTTCACGGGTTGTTTAAAATAGGAGGGGAGGAATGATTTCATGTTTGGCAATAATGACTGATGGATGACTGCGTTGCTCGCTCCCATGAACAGGAATAAAATGTCGGTCATGGTTCTCTCAAACTTTTTTGATTAAGTTTTGCCAGGAATAAGCAACAATATTGGGTGCTTTCCCTCACAGATCTCAGTCCTAGCGAATCCTCCTCCAATCAAAACAGCGGCCATAGGCAACACCACAAGTTGGACTACTGGGTTGATCACCGCGGTCATCATCGTGGATAATGGTTACGGTACCAGAAAACTCGTTGATCAGGGTTATATCGTACTGCCACTGGTTGAGGGGTCAAAGGTACATGATGATCAATGGTACTGAGTGTCCATAGTTGAGACTAGTGCTGGCTGAACTAATAAGTTCATTGCTGTTTTTCAAGATTAGCCATGATTAATGGTTGACCATCACGATAGGCAAACCCTCTGGACGCCCTAGCAAAAAAAAAAAACAAAAGCACAGATCATAGTTACATACTGAGATATAAGCCTTCTTTTTCAATTATTTGTGTTTTAAGATTTTTAAGATTAATCGTGCTGAATGGTTGACCATCACTAGTTATCAAGTATCAGTCAAGGTAATGATTGCTGCTTGTATTTCATCAGCAGTTGCAGCCAGAGACTCGCACCCACCGAGGGGATAGCTTCAATCACAGGATCCAACACGTCACTTGGCCAAGTCGCTTGCAGAACTTGACCTTCGGCGCTGATTTCAATGAACGGCTGATCGGCGTACGCTTTCCTCGCAACTTGCGGTCGTTGACGTTTGGCGAATCTTTCAACCAAGGTCTGGCTGAGGTGACTTTGCCCAGCGGCCTGGAGCATTTGACTTTGGGTTTCAGTTTCAATCATCCGTTGCAACTGGTTCACTGGCCCCCTTGTCTTCAAAGCTTGAGATTGGACTATAAGTTCAATCGGAGTCTGAAGCTCGTGCGTTTGCCAAGCAGCCTTCGGAGTTTAAGCTTTGGATGTGAGTTCAACGGGAGCCTAAGCTGCGTGACTTTGCCGGAAAGCCTTGAAGATTTGACGCTGGGCAGAGATTTCAACAATCCCAGCCTGAAGGATGTGATTTTCCCTCAGCTGAGAAGTCTCACTCTGGGATTTGGCTTTAACCAGGCCCTCCAAGACGTAAATTTGCCCGACAGCTTGCAGAGCTTGACCTTTGGATTTCAATTTGACCAAAGCCTCCGTGGGATTCGCTGGCCTAGCAGCCTCCGGAGCTTGACTTTTGGTCACATGTTTAACCAGACCTTGGACGACGTGAAGTTCCCCAGTGGCCTTCAACACTTGGCGTTTGGACATCAGTTTGACCAAAGTTTGCTGAACATCGATTTGCCGCAAGCTCTTGAAAGCCTGGTTTTTGGCTATAAGTTCAATCAACCCCTTGTGAACGTGATCTTGCCGCAGAATCTTCAGAGCTTGACTTTTGGCTTCAAATTCAATCAGCAGATGGGCTCACAGGTCCTACCACAGGCACTTCGATCCTTGATCTTTGGATGGGACTTTGACCACTGCGTGGACCATGCCTTGCCTGAAAATCTTCAGCATTTGACTTTTGGCTTTACTTTCAATCAGCCGTTGCAACAGGTTCGGTGGCCGCCGAACCTTCAAAGTTTGAGCTTCGATTATATGTTCAACCAGAGTCTGCAGGGCGTGTGTTTGCCAAGCACTTTGCACAGTTTGACTCTCAGCGAGTTGATCGAGCTGAAGAATGTGGCTTGTTGAAGGATGAGCCTCTTCATTTTTGTTTCATGGTTTGCTTAAAACGGGTATTTAGTTGAATCCTTCTGAACCATCAGTAATCATTTTGTCAGCCGGTTGGCTATGTTCAGTTGGAGATTGGATCCTTCAAGGATCAGCATTGTGTCAACCATGTAGTGGTTATGATCAGTGGTTGAGGGTGGCCAGAACCCAGCATTGGAGATTTGGCGTTTGATGGTGGCCCATTCTGAGTTGCATGGCATGATTCGCGTGATGATTAGCGCATAGCCAACAAGTGAGCAGCATTTCAGTAGTTAGTAATGCATACTAGTTTTGAGGGGGATTGTTATAGGATAAATTGTTGGGCATCAGTATCCAATATCAAGCATACGTGGTCAGTTGGCACGTTGATTCAAGTTCCCTGTTACATCAGCGATATCAGCGGCCGCTGATGTTGGGGTTTGTGAATCCACGGAGCCCTGTGTTGGTATGTTTGGTACCATTTGTACCCCAGTCGTTTTGCAGCTTCTTGTCTTTTGGTGTTGAGGGCATGGTCTACCAGTGGGTGGTGTCCTTTGGTGTTAAGGGGGCATGGTCTATTAGTGAGTGGTGTTAAACATTTTTCCTTCTAGTATTTGGAATGGTTGCTTGATCAAGTAATGTTTTTCAGAGGGATTCAAACCACCAGCCAGTTATGCTTGGTCGCCACATTGCTGATAAACCACTATGCTAATAGTGTGGTCGGGGCTTCTGGTTCCTATAGCCCCTCATCCGGTCCGGTCCCAGCTGGTCCCAATCTTATTTTTCTATTTTTACACGATGCATGCTGCACCATTTTTGACAAGTTTTTACCGATTTTGATCAGGATTTCCCCAATTGGTGGTTTCTCAAAATATGGGACCCCCCAAAATGGTTGTTTATTTTTGGTGACCACTATTTTTTGAGAAATGCCCATTTGAATGATTGATCCCGGCTCGGCGGGCTGTTGGTTGATTATCGCTTTCGAATAACCTAACGGATTGCTTCCTACAAAACAGCCTGGTGTGAACAGATCACAACCAAGATTAACCAAGTGAAAAAAAACGACCTGATTAGTCATACCAATCTGATTAATCAAACAACCTGATACAACAGCTCTGGAATTCCAACAGCCTGTTGCACCCATGCACCAGTCTGAGTATCTGGTTGTAGCATCTATACCTGGTGGCTCAGGTTGTTCTGCCCTGCAACTTGCGCAGCTTGACCTTTCGCCATCGTTTCAACGAGAGCCTGGAGGCTTTTCTCTTCCCAGAGGGACTTGAACATCTTACTTTTGGGATCGCTTGGCTTAGCTTCAGTGCGGGATGGGTAGAGCCAGGCAAGCATCACCAGAACGCCCGGTGCCAACAAAACCAGCATGCTTTCATTGGGGGACCACAATGAATCCTACCATGCCCCGCCTTTCGTCATCATGTAGCATCAGGTTCATGCAGGCTGCTTGCCCAGCAATAAGCCGAACCCTTTTCCAGTCGGAGGAAGCTGAGCCCCCCATGTCGATTGCCAACACTGCTCACAAAACAATATGATTCATGTGATTCATGCCAACACTAAAGGCAATAGTGAGTAGAGAACTTACAAGCAACAGCTGCTACCCCGATACCAGTTGGGCAGCTCCGGTAACAGTTCATGGTGACAACAGGCACCCCTACGATAAACCATCGAGAAGGAAGAAGCGCTAGCGCTGCTCGTAGGCATGCAATGCTCACAGTGGGCAACCTGGAATGCATCTATATCCTAAGTTTGACCTAATGAAGGTTAAACAAATGTGTGGTAAGAAATGTTGAGCTATTTTCATGACAATTTATGACCCTTCTGATTCCCATTACAGCTGCCATAGTGCGTGGAAGCGAACCCATGATCCGAATGTGAACCAACCAATCTTGGCTTTCATGTCTTCTCCAAGCCGTGTTTCGTCAAAGCTATGGGCCGAAGGAATGACTTCAACCAACCCCTGCAGAAGGTGGTGCTGCCCAGCAAACTGCTACATTTGACCTTTGGCCAGAGTTTCAACCAAGACCTGGTGGGTGTCAATTGGCCCAGCGGCCTTTTGAGCATCACTTTCGGGTCTCAGTTTCTTGGTGGCTCAGTGTTGCTTTCACGTTTCCAACTTGGGGGAATGGCTGGCTGGTGTTTCCTTGGTGGCTAGTGCTGCCAGCGCTCCCCCAAGGTCTTTCCGACTGCAACAGCAGGCCCTTCCACGGCACAAACTATGATCCATGGTGGTAAGTGACGGCTTAAGCATCCATTTGCCAGGTGTGCAAGTTCGCGGGGTCCACCATGAAAACAGCGACCCACAACGCTATTTTGACCGGATCTTTTTCATGAGGTACCTGCTGTTGCGGAACCATGACCCGGGAGCCCCAGGTTCAACCGAAGCATGCAGCAAGTGACTTTGCCCCGTGGCCTCCAACAGCTTCATTTCGGACATTCGTTCAATCAGAATTTGCAGGGCTTCATTCTGCCTGACAGCTTGGAGGTCGGGCAGCGATCGGAATGGGAGATTCTATCGTTGTTTGTTTTGTTGCAGGGTGGGTTGAATTGCAACTTCTCAACTGCAGTGGTGTTAACGAAGGATTTGACTGCTTGCACCATTGCTGGTATTGATTATACCCAACCATATCCAACCATTGTATTGAATATGTATGGATCTACATTGATTTACACATTTTTTTACATGTCAAGTTATCGGCAGGGTTTTTGGACCAGCCCCTGGATCCTTGAGCAGGACCTGATCTTTGGCGGGAACTTCAATCAGAACCTTGAGACGGTGGTTTTTCCAAGCACTTTGCGAAATTTAAAATTGGACCGAAGGTTCACGTGGAGCTTACGGCATGTCAAGCTCCCCAACAGTCTTTGCAACTTAAGTTGCCGCAATTTGTTGGTAAGCTGCGAGTGAGCTGTGGCCTTTGGCAAAAAGATGATGAAGCCTCCTTGGGGCCGAAGTGAACTTGCTGGGAGCTGTACTGGACATATCAAAGGGTCAAGTGCTGTGTGTATTTTTGTGCATTGATTGCAGTGATGTCCATGAAGCAGCCACAGGCGATTTGATATTGACACGATGAGATCAGCTATGATCAGCTCCACAACCAATCATCAGCTCCCCGAAATGGCACTGATGGCACAGTTTCTTTCTGTTAACTCCATGATAGCCATGGTCATTTAGACATCAAATGTTTCAAACGCTCTTAATTATGCTTCAGGAAATGGGAACAAAGGGGAGTGAATGATTACAACACAGCCATTTTTTATTTATATAATTTTTGGTTAAAACCCCGACTACTCTTGGCTACACCCCGGCTATATAAATGTTTACTATGGAATCTTACGGCTCCACAGGCACCTGTTCTAACTCCACCGTCGCAGGAGCAGGTGACCTTTTGGCAGTACGATTCGGAGCATCGGCTGCACTGAAAACAGCTTTGAGGTCGAGAACTTGCCACCCTGATTTTAATGGATCAGTTTTTAGCTGGCTGGTGGTTTTAAACATTTTTATTTTCCCTAGTATAAATCATTAACAAGTGGTTGGTCGACTAACATGTTTTCATAGGGGTTGAAACCACCAACCAGATCGGTTTCAGGTTGAGAATTAGTTGGAGATCAACCTCGAGCAAAAGCAGGGCACAGCGTTGAGAATTATCGTGTTTGGATGTTTTTGGTGCCGCTGAATAATCAGCAACTACATGCAAAAGCTTAACCAAAACAATGGCGGTGGCCAATGGGATGCTTGTTCCAAACGGGCAAGCGCAGTTCAGCAGTTCAGCAGTGAGCCAATGATTGGAGACGCCAACTGAGTTGATGGCTCGTCAACTCTTTGAATCGCCATTTCTTGCGTGCCAACCGTGGTTTCAAAGATGTGTTATGATGTGTCCATGTGTGATCATGTCCTATGCGAAGGAAGGACCCATACTATGTGATAGTCAAAGATTTGTGTCCCATACTCGGCTCAAGTAAAAAACTACGAGACAGAGAGACTTGACTAAGACTTGGGCAATTCTGGAGGTTGGATCCAAGCGGTGCACTTGCTTCACCGTTCGGCTTCCAAGGGGCGCAGTGTGGCAACTTTGGACTACCCTGGGGTGATCTCCATGCAATTTGAGGATGACTACGTTTTGCCACTTGGATGATGTGATGCAACTTGACCGGGTCAAAACATGTCGAAAGGTTTTGGAGCAGGGGCATGTGTGGGGGCTGGAAGTTGGGCTTGGTCTTCTTGTTCTTGTTGTTGTTGTTGTTGTTGGTGGTGGTGGTGGTGGTGGTGGTGGTGTTGTTGTGGGTGGGTGGTGGTGGATGGTGGATGGTGTTGTTTCAAGCTCAGCCAAAAGATTTTCGAGGTCATCTCTGAGGTCAGTATCACCTTTGGGTGATGTAGTTTGAGACCCACCCGGCACGGCGCATGTTTTCATGCGGATTCGAAGGAAAGATCAGATATAGAAAGATCACTTTACACACTTTCAATGGGGAAACCATGTGCTTTAGAGTGTGATTCCAGGTCACTGATTTTGGTGGTCGTTTCTGAGGGTGAAAGTTGCCGAAAGTAGCCTGGACCACCCAGTGTGAAAGTTATGCTGACAGGAGCGAACAATGCTGCGGCAAAGTGAAGCCATCATTGAGTGCATCATTCAGCATCATTTGCAGTTTTATCGGTCATCACCATGTGCGTTTTTGAGGGTTACTGTCCCCTCTTACCAACCCTTGAGGCAGACGCAATAAACCAGATGGTGGTGGGTCAATACCTTGTACCCCCGGCTGTTCACACCCCCCAGAGGACCTCAAACTGGTCAATTTTTTTGGGTGTCAATCTACCCATTTTTGGGATCGTTACTGCTGACCCACAGTCATATCCTCAACTATCACCATCAGCCAACAGATTCCACAGATAGCTCAGGTTGGGCTGCGATGGTCCTGGGGGTGCCTTTCACATGGGGTTCCTGGGCGTTAGGTTCGGGGAGTTCGTTGGAGGCTGGTGATATACTGCGATCCAAGGCGATCCATGTGAGCCATGAGAACTAGCTTGGTGAATTGTGGGTGAGCTCAGTGAGCTCTAGCACTACAGGGGTATCCTTCCCACCTTTGAAAGGCTGAGCTACGCCTGATCCAACAGATAGCAATCACCCTGTTTCACCTCAAACTGTTTTTTTTTAGATGGGCAGCCGGTTGTTTTATTTTTACTCATGGAAGCGATGCAGGTATCTTGTTTCATGCTATCTCTGCAAGAACTTCTGTTTGGAATGTGCCAACACCAATGAGAGGTCCTGATGCACCGAGTGGGTGAACCACCAGCCATGGTAAGATGATGTAAGATGAAGGTGGTTGAGCAGTTGGGGAGGCTGGAGGCCGTTTCGGCAACCAGCTTCCTCGAAACCCCACGCCAAGTTCTCCCAGACAGGGACTCAGCGGCTCAACCGCAAAGAAAAGAAGACAGTGAACCAAGAAGCTTACAGGTATAACGTGGATAACGGCTGGTTGGTGGTTTGATTGACATTTTTTATTTTTCCTAGCAATCATTAGCAACTGGTTGGTTGACAAATATTTGTCATAGGGGTTGAAACCACCAAGCAGACAGGATTGCTCCCGAAGAGGTGGACTGGTTTTCGGTGGCTCCACATGGCTCCCCTGTTTTTCACAACTTGGACTGCTAATATTGGCTAACATCAACCAACCGAACCAAGATAGCTTGAAGCTAACCACCCACTGTTAGCTAATATAGTTGTTAATATGCTGCCAAACTCATGGCTAACATCAACCAACCCCAACCATCAAGTCATAGTTTCACGATGTTGAACGGCTGTCGATTTTCTGCCTCAGAAGAATTTCAAGGCTGGTGGATGTGTTTCAGGAGAGCCATCTACCGGGAAGACTTGCCGGACTCACGGAGATATTTCGACACGGAGGTGCCCAGTGAAACGTGGATGTTTGCATCCGTGGGCCGGGTGCTACCAAGTCGGTTGAGGGAGCACGCGTTGGTTCGATAATTAGATTGGCAAATTAGGTAGATCGATAGATAGATCTGTCATGATATGTCTGTGTATCTCTATTCTATTTGTTTGTTTTTGAAACATATCTCTCTTTTTCCCCGTCTCTGGCCTTCTTTGTAATGTTGTGACGTGTCTACAACGGAAATGATGGGATAAAAGATGATAACAGATCATCCCAGAATGAACAACGGCAGCAACAAGCACAATGGGAGCAAAACCAAGTACCACACAATCGGTTCCCCCAAATCATCCACGACCACCGCCAACCCGCTACTGAAAGTACTTCATTTGCTGTTTCTATAGGATTTTTTCCACTTACTACCCCTCCTGCTGTTGCTGCTGTGCTTCTAATTTGGCTAGCTCCTGCAGCTACAACCGCAACTGCAGCTGCGACTTAATGCTGTAATTATGGGGTGAAAGTGACCAGCAAGTGTTAGGCTTGTTCCATGTGGACAATGCTCCCCAAACATTGTCGGCACACTGCCAAACACATCCAGCACTGGTCTTTATTGCTAGTTTTTCACTCTGTCGAGGGTTACGATTCACAACCATAATATGACAGTCTCGGAATTCTGGTCCGACATTTACATGGATGCCCACTTTGCATATTACAGCCACAAGTATGCCGGCAACCCTCTGGGTTTGTGCCAAATAGTTGGCAATTTTTTTTGGGGGGTGTGTTTGGGGTTTTGGATGGTAAATTAAAAGTGGCATGGGAACCTGTGGGAGCCGGGAATCACACAACTACTTTGCACCATACGCGCGTCAGATGCGCTTTTACGAGATCAGAAGGCTATGATGAACTTTGAGCACCTCTTTTTCATACTTTTCGCAGCGTTTTGTTTGTTGGATTTCCCAAGGACAGACGGTTTCAAGACACTTTCAGACATAAAGATCAGGTAAACCGAGTCCTTCTCACTCCACGCAAGAAGGATATCCAATGATATTTGCAACCTTAATCCATTTGCTGCTTATTTTCCAGCATTAGGGCAAACCCCTGGACGCCCCAGCAAAACTCCATTTGCTGCTAGATCTCATGACTTGTACTGACCAAGCTTGTGAAACTAGTACGCCAGGTGTACCATACCACCAGGTTACGCTAAGATTTGTATCACCAGGGTGCACCTTGCACCAGCTATCACAAGGTTAATGGTAACCCAGGATGAAGCCAAACCCCTGGTTGATTAACTAGGGGGGTTCCCATTTTAATGGAAAACCAAAGCTTTTAGGGGATACCCCCTAGTTAATCAACCAGGGGTTTAGCTCCATCCTGGGTAGCCATTAACCTTCGTGTCGCATGCAGCAAGGAGCATGTCGGTTCCATGCGCGCCAGGGTGTTCCGCGGATCATTTGGAGCTTCTCTTTGGCCAATGCTTTGAGTAGCGACGTGATCGCCGGGAACTACGCTGCTCGTCAGCGACGGGGGGATGCTGGGGAGGAAGCTTCCTGGTGAAGTATGGGCTGAATATGGAGGATGTATGGTGAAAGATGATGAAGCAACATGATGAAAAACGGTGAAACATGATGAAAGATGATGAAATATGATTATGATGACGGCATATGAGGAAATGTGGTGAACAACTGGTGTTGTTTCGCTGCTGGATCTTGCTGGTTCCCTTCTGAAAGTGATGAATGGATGCTTTGGAACCTCTGCCTTTTGCTAAGCGCGACAGTCGTGGTATGGCACCAGCCTTGTTCTTGGTCATCAGTGCTTTAGTTGCGGGGGATCGCCCTGGTTGATTGATGGTTGATGTATCCCACAAAAAACGTCAAAAACCTAGTGGTTTCCCATTAAAGCTGTCCCCCCTAATCAACCTACGGAATAAACCCAGGATTTTTTTTAAGCCAAGGCGTTAACATTGCATGTGTGGATCCCAGCTCTCCATGGATGGATCAGATGGGCAACCCACCATAGCTGGCTATTTGTTGGGGGAGCCTATGGTATCCAAGATGGTGGTCGCACAGCGAGAGAGTAGCTGACATTGGCGGCTGACGGATTTCATGATTTGAACATTCCGATCTCTATGATGAATAGCTATGGTCCTATGGTTATCGATTATCCTGCAGGTTCACCACTAGAGTTGAATGGAGAATATGGGCAATCTATTTTTCATAATGGCCTACGAAGGCTGAGAATGCTGGTTTGCTTGAGGCTGTTTCAATTTTGATGGCAGTTTGACTGGATCCTTTGTCTTGGAACGTAGCCATGGTACTCCAGGCGTTTCGTCACATGTCTGCTTGACGCGGTCGCGCAGAACTCGTGCTTAGCAGCTGGTCACACTACCCCGTGGGCGTTGCTGTTTCTTTGTAGGAGATTGTTGGTGGATGGATGGTTATAAGTTTTAGCAATAAAGTTATAAGTTATAACTTATAAGTTATAACTGATGCTTGTTGATGGTGTTATTGATGCATGGTTTCTGGTGGATATTGATGGTTGTTTGGTCGAAAACGACCTGCACTACTGATCACCACTAGGGGTTGATGATGGCTAGTGATGGTTGGATGATGGGTAAGGGTTGCCCGGCTGGCGGGTACCATGGTGAACTATGTTTCTCGATGCCTCAGCTGTTGTAACCCACTGCTGTCCACCAAGATCAAGTGCTATCACCATGAAGCATTGCTACCCCAACCAATTGATGGGTACAAATTGCCACCAAAATTCAGCAGCTCAGGAGATTACGACGGTGGCACTTTGCAAAGGAGTGAAGCCTTGCAGCATGGCTGGTGAGGTTCCAAGACCGTTTATATTGGGAGCTCAGGTGCAGAGGAAGGTGCCGATGGCTGATGATGCTTGAAGACCATGGTTGATGGGAAACGATGGCTGATGTCGAGATTGCTCGGAAATGATGGTTGATGATGGTCTTAACTCGAAAGTCATGGTTATTGATGGTAAATTGTGGATGCTGGGTTTTTGAGAGGAAACGACGGGTGATGATGGTTATAGATGGTACATGGCGATTGCTGGTGAGTTGACCAGGGCAGCGGCCCAGGTGAAAAGGTCCATCAACCGGTGAAATCTCAGCGGCTGCACTTCTCACGCGGTCATTGTGATGGCATCCGGCACTCATGCAATATGGCCATGGGTCAATATTAAGCAACAACAATGGTTGAGAATGACCAACAAAACCATAGGGAAAACAATGATTAATGATAGGGGAGCCAGGAGTATAGGGTTTTGACCCACTGCCACATGTTCAAACCTGGTTGGTGGTTTTAACCATTTTTATATTTCCACTAGGAATGAATAACAAATGGTTGGTTGACTAATTAGGGGTTGAAACCGCAAAGCAGAAACTATATTGACACGGCTCAACTATTCACTATTTTAAATCAGCCACTCTAGGCTAACAAAGCCATGTCTACATCATTTATGTTTTTTTTGTTCTGGTTGAAGTGATGTTAAGTGTAAGAATCATGAACCCCTCTCAATCATGAACCACTCTCAATCCCCAACCACCAACAATTACCTTAACCACCAACCCCTCACCATAAAGCACTGGAATTCACCATTCGTAGTCATTGTCACAGGAGACTTTTGGTTTGCCATCGGCGCTTTTGATCCAGTGGCCTTGACGAGCATGACGCTGCTGTGGAAGTTGTCGCTTGCATTCGCCAGGGTGGGCGCGGTTAGTCCTGGTGAGTCTGGCTGGTGGGAGGGAGCGGTGCCAGGAGCCAGGGGTATATATCCTGCCGTAGCCCTTGGTAGCCCTTTAAAGGGGAACCAAAGAGCTACCACAAGTGGCTTTGCCAAATGGTGGTAGTCTACAGTGTACAGTACATGGTCCATTCTCATTGGCAATCATTTGTTGACAGGTATTGGCAGTTCATTATCAACACTCATGATTTTGAGCTCTGACGCATGATCAATCATCAATCCTTGCCAGCTATTCAGCGCTCTCAAGCCTTGGACTTCTTAACTGGTGGTAGCCATTCATCACTCTCGACCACCATCCGTTGTGGTCAATCCATTTCAATCCCTGAACTTTTTATCCACCAGGTAGCCACTGTGGACCATGATCCAGATCTATTGTGAGTCTACAGCAGTTATCCTGTCTCATTCTCTTGCCCATCTACCAACCATCTATGACGGACTCCGGGGACTACGGGCGCCCCCCTCCCAGCACGGCACTAACACAAGCAGTGCCTCAGGAATTGGGAGATCAGCCCTGCAAACGTGACCAGCCACGGCAGTCTGACTCGCTTCTTCTCGGAGCTTCGGCAATGCTGGTTGAGTGGTGATGGTAGCAGCATGCATGCATACCTCAGATTTTGTTGATTCGCGAAGTGACTGGAAACATGTTGTTTAATGTTGTGAGCATTGTTGTTGGTGAGTGCGATGAGACCACCGTAAGCCAACCATAAGCCAACCGCAAGCCAACCATAAGCCAAAGGATCCTTAAGCAGTGTTCAATCTACACTCTGACACGCTTAATTAAACAGTATTATCATGAACCAGCGTTGACCATTATAGTAGGACTCTCAACCAAGACTTGTGGTCGCCTTTGCTGTCACTTTTATCAACATGGTTTACCGCCAATAATTTGCGCCTGCTATGCTCCAGCTATTATATAACTATTGTCTACCCAGTTTCAAACATTTTGAAACGGTTTGGGCCAGCCCCGTGTTTTTTTTCAGATTGCACATATATGTACACATGTGCATGCATATAGATACATCCCATCATACATATATGCATACATACACATGCATATACACACACACACACCGACCTACCTACCTACCTACCTACTTTATTACCTACCTAATTACCTACTTACCTACCTACTTACCTACCTACCTACCTATTTACCTGCCTACCTTCATTAACCTTCATTTGCATCCATACATGCCTACGTACATACGTGACATACATACATAAAATCATCCCCTGTAGACCACCACCAGCGATCAACCCCAGGACATCTCGCCGGTGCTCGCCATGCGCTTTTCGCCCCGGAAGGATCAGTGCCTTGAAGCGATGGGAAGGGCTTGGGGATGACAAGGACCGCGGGTTGATGTAACGATATGATGCATTCTTAACATAAGGGTACACCCCCAAAAAAGGGGGGGTTGTTTTAAAGTTTATTGCTATAAATGATTATTAAAGGATGATTCAGGGGCACCCCTTTTTTGAGAAACACGCATTTGGCCAGCTGGGTCACAACCAACCTTTCAAAAATGAATGGATGAACATCAACCAGACGGGCTAGTGCAGCGTCATATTAGATGTGAACAGATTTGAAGCTCGGCGATTTTATCAGGATTGATATGATGATATGGATCAACCAGGATCAATATGGATCAATCATAATCACCACAAATGGTTCAAAAGGATTCCTGCAGTGATGATGAGATAGTGATCAAGGCTAAGTGCTACTCATGATCATGGCAAATGATTTTCATAAGTGGTCCTTTATAAGTCATATGAATTAAGTGCTAGTCATGATGATGACAATTGATTTTCATAAGTGGTCCTACAGAAGAATTGGTTTCATAAGTGGTCCCATATAAGCCATATAAGAATGCATCATGTTGCTTAGGCTTATATGTTGCTTATAAACCATCTAAGTGGTCCCATATGTTGCTTACAGCAGTTAATGAGGATCATGTGATGCAGATTGCTGGCTCACCTCAGGTTGATTCAAGGCTCCGAATCTGGAGCAACTTGCTGGAGCGATCAGTGGCGAAGCGATTGGTGGACCAAGCGGGTGGTGTGAATGGACTCACTCCGAACTGGTTGGTGGTTTCAAACATTTTGTATTTTCCATTGGTTGGTGGTTTCAAACATGTTCTATTTTCCATTGGTTGAAACCACCAACCAGTTAGGAAACAATTAATTGGTTGGTGGTTCCAATTATTGACAAATGGTTGGTTGGCTGATATTTTTCATTGGGGTTCAAACCACCAACCAGTTACAGTAAGCGTGGTTGGTGATCAGAAAATTTGAGCAACTCAGTTGGACAACTGAGGTACGAATTGCATGGATTTGCTATTCACCATGGTTCGCCCAATTTTTGCTCCAGAAGAAGTTTCAGGAAGCATCATGACCAATGCTCAAGCGTGAACTGCGGTGGCTCGTAGAATTTCACTATTTATGCAGGGTTTAGCCATGAAACCAGGGAGCAGCCATGGTTTCGGATGATGGATGATGTCAGGGATCACACAGCTCACGAATCAATTTCTTAGGCTGATGGGCATCAACTAAGGTTAACAGGGAATATTCGGCTGGTGGTTGGGAGGGAGGTAAGGAGCCAGGGGTACCCATATACCGCTTTAAATGGGGAGCTAAGGAGCTACCATGGGTGGCATAACCAAATGGTAGATATGCAAGGGTTATAGTCATAGTCAATAGATGTTGATAGCGACAACACACTGGTGATGATAAATGGTTTGATGCTAGGCTGCTACTGCGGGATCACCGATGGTCAATAGTGAAGTGAACATGTTTGAACCACGTTGATGGTTTATTGAAACAAGCCTCACAAAACGGCATCGGTTTCCAACGCGTCAGCACCAAGTGGCGGTCGGTTGTCACTGCTCATACGTACTGATCAGGCATCAACCTGCCAGTTGCGAACCTGTTTTGAGATGTTTGAGCCACCCAGAGCCGTCCACCAAGCAGCAACCATTGCTGGCCAACAATGTTCACTGTTGGACCATGATTCCCTATGACATGATGAAGGGTACATCTTAAGAGAAGTATGGATCTAATTACCCATCGTTAAATGACACTTTTGACCAGTACTCAACTGTTCAATTCTTAAATCAGCTTATGGCACTTATTGATATTTCTTTGGGTTTGTCCTTGCAGTGGAGTATGCCACAGAGCTTCAGCACAGTCACCGTCAGTCCAACCGGCAGCGAGGTCATTAGCTTTTGGGAGCACCTGTTGACGAAGCAAAGCGAGCCCATAGGTGAACTGGTGCCTGGGCCCTGGTCTGACCTTCGTGGTTGGTCATGATTTCGTTAACGCTGAACCAACTCAACCATTGAGGGTTGATAACAGGGATCATCCGCCGTGGTTTGAATGGGTCCGCCTGATGCGGTGGATGAAGGTTGGCGAATTGTGATGCCCTTGGTCGGACTGAGAGTCTCAAGTGGAAAACCCATGAAAGCATTTTGTTTGGTCTTGTTTTCCTACTTAAGATTGGTGGCTTTCCACATCAAACATGTGGTTTGCCCGGCAGAGATCAATCCATATATTGGGGATTTTGCTTTGAGGTGGTAATCCACGAGGGCCAACGAATCCATATATTTGGGCACGGGGTTGTGTAGCTGGAGTTGCGGTTGCTGCATGTTGTGGTTTTGTTTCCCAATCATATGCTAGGATATAATTGTTGTCCCTGACTGCATAATTATTGTGTGAGCCACGTTGGGTTCTGGAGACGTTGGATTCTGGACCAGTTTTGACACCACCTGCATCAGCAATACTAAAACTTCTACCCAGAATTCGGCCCCTGCAGGGTGGAGGTCTCACATCTTTCTGTCTTTGGTATGCTTTGGTATGCTTTGGTATGCTTTGTTGATTGATTGATAATGTGTGCCACAGCGGGCGGGTCACCACCGTCCACAGGAAAGGTTCTAGAAATTCAAGGTCTGAAGTACCAAGGTCCGCATAAATTCAGAGCCTCAAGTATCCTGCATGATTTCCAGGGATCAACTTCGCGCAAGGCGTTGATTTGTACCACTTAACTCGTGCTGGAACCACCATCTAGATCTGACCCTAAACGCTCATGGCTTGGGGATGGTGAAAGATGCTAGTCATCCATCCATGGCTCGAAGCTCAGGTGCTGCCGTGGCCTGTTCGGTTCTTGGAGTTGTCACCAGATGCTCGGTGATCCATCGATCAGACGGCACACGGCGCTGCGACCGGTCGCAAGATCCGTGTGGATGTGTAGGGTTTGTTCATGAACGGTGTACTCCCCCAGGTGTACTCCCCCATAGCTAGTAGGTTTGTTAATTATCATTTGAGGACTGTTAGGAGGTTTAGGATGTACCACTTATGCATGGACAACTAGATGATGGGGATCTTGTTGGGTAAATTAGTTTCAGTGAAATTCAGCCCCAGCGATGGTTAGAGACCAAGGCGGGCAGTTTTTGACCTTTGATGTGTAAACATTGCTTGGGTCACTGAGGGAGACGCTCTGCGTGACCAACTGGGCTTCAGCCAGTGGTTGCGTCAAGGAAAATCTCCAAGGAAGGATGGGGGTCGAGATGGTTTGCCACCAAGTCATTATTTGAGGGTATGGGTGGCTGTGGGTCAAAACCCCTGGTTTCCCTATCATTAACCAGGCTGTTTTCCTTTTGAAATTGTTGGTTGCTAAACCCATGAAATTGGTTGGTTAATATTGACCCATAGCCGGGTGAGTCTCATTCATGTCAAAGCATCCTCTCTCAGCTTTCACCGGAGGCGTCGAAGCTAAGGATGGCAATTGGTTGGTTGCAAGCGACCAACGGGGCAATGCCCGACTGTATCCCAATCCTGCAGAGTACACGCAGAATATCCAGGAGAGAATTCGGAGATGATGGGGATTGGATGCCATTGTCAGGTGGTTTGTGAAGTAGGGGTGGTTCAAAAAAAATAAATTTAGGATAATATGCATTTTGTGGTTGGCATATATCTCAAGGCTGATGAGTGATGCAAAGATCGCCGTTGTCGACGGTGGTGAAGCTATTGATGCTCATATGGGACAACTTCAGCAGTATCAACGAAGATGCCTTGTTGAATGATGTCCCTAACCAGCCCCACCATGGGATCCTGTGACATTGTCATGTTGCTTGGCCATGTGCGAGCCACAACCGCCATGAGCCACAGTCAACCAGGATCCCAACCCCCAAACACTTTCAATGCGCCTTGTGACATGACCGTTTGACACATGGCGAAGGTATCTCATCAATCACCACAAAACAATGACCCTCAGGAAACTGACATGGCCCCTACCAGAAGAGTACACCACTAGGAAACTGGTCATCCAACCCTTACCCGTAGGAGGGTTCATGTTAGTTTCCAGAAATGTATTTGTCACCGATCAACTGCCGCCAGTTAATCACAAACCACTCACAAGTGCATGACCATCATCCACCAATCAATTGCCACCAATCACGAATGAGTCTCAACTAAGCACCAATCAACTGCCATCATCACCAGTGAATCACCACCACTCTGAACCATCACCAATCACCAAGGAATGACCAACGACCAACCACCAATTTGAATCACCCATCCCAACATCCCAAGCAACCCCTCAAGCCACGACAGGAGGCCGCCTCCTTCCAAGCCCCCGGCCCGGTGGCGCTTTCAGCCGATCAGGGCTGGCTGCTGCTGGGGACTTCCGCCACGAGGATCCAGGCATGGCCACTGGATCTGCGCAAGCCGCAGGCGAGCTTCACTTTTGCGGCCAACGGTGCTGCCCTGAGAAGGATCAGGGCTGCTGGCTGGTGGAAGAGAGCTGCTAGTGGCCAGGGCCATGCCCAAAAAGGCCCTGTAAAACGGGGGAGGCCAGGAGCTACCAGGAGCTCAGGTGGTAGGATGGGATGATGAGTTTACAGTGGCATGGATGGTGATGAGTTCATATAGCGGGTGATGAGTTCGTTTAAGGGCAATGGTCTACCAGCAATAAGCCACCATAGCCACCCCTAGTTGGACCATCGGATCTTCCTGCACCGGGGCCAAGGCCAGCACCAAGCGAACTTCGGGGTGATGCTGCTGCTATCCCCGCAGGAGGATTACATCCTCACAGGTGCCGGCAGCCTCCAGGGCAAGCCGCGGGTCATGGCAAGCTGCTGAATGCAGCATGGTTAATGAGGGAAAACTGATGGTTAATTTATGTTGATTTATGTTAATCTATTATGGCTATAGTAGTGGTTAAGACGGTAAAGAGTAGTTCATTGATGATTGGCTCATGGGTCAGCATGGTGCTGGTTCATTATGATTGAAAAGTGTTTCAGTTCCTTTGTGGTGTGATTCAACCAGAGGTGTTTGTGTTATGCAGTCGCTATGCATGCGTTTCTGGCTTACACAGCGTAACCCTGTATCTGAATTCAAGCAAGTGCTGTTACTGTAACAACATCAGCGTTGGTATAAGCGATGATTGGTACGTTCTTCTCATGGTCAATCATGTGTTGGTGAGTCGATTAGAATTGACCGATTCGTAGATGACATCGCGACATTGAGACATTTTTCGGATTGTTGTGAAGAACAGAGAGTTTTACTAGCCGTTTCTCACCCGCAATACCTCTATCCTCATGTCATTTTTTCTGAATTTGTTGTGACTTGGTCCTTTTGTGGAGCATCTTCACCTACGGCATCCTACAGTTGGAACATCTTCACCTACAGCATCCTACAGCCATCTGCAGCCTGAGATCCCCAAATCTGAAAACATGGGCGCTGCGATCGAGGCGCCCCGCTCTTGGACCATACACTTCCATCGGTGTCGTTGTGGGCTGCCTCTCGCGAGCTGGGCCCATGGTGGCCACAGGGGCCCCTGTTGAGCTTGCCACTGGGCCGTGCCAATGTTCTAAACGAGCAGGTTCCAAACCCCGACCTCCCCTAGGGTTGACAGGTTATGAATGGTTATGAGTGGTTATGACTGTTGATGACTGGTTATGATAGCGGCCTGTGATTACATTGCCATATGCTGCCCACTAGGCATGTCTGATAATCTGCAATGCAGTGCTGCAAAGCCTGCTATGTTGTAAGCTGTCACGGGAACGCAATGCGCACTGGCCAGCAGGACTGAGCTTGCCCTTTGTTTTAAGCGCTAGTGTAAGTTGATAGGGCACGTTTTGGTCAATTTGTTACTTCTCAGGGCTACGCATGATTACAATACACTCAGCTGTTAACAGAGATGAGCCATAAATGCCAACATGCTGGCAGGTAGGCCAACTGATGGCAAAGATGGATGCTGGACAACTCCCGGTCAGACACTGGAAAGCTGGACGAATGGGCTAATAGCGAGTGCTTAATAGTGATTGTGAATAGCGGGTGCTAGTGGCTGACAAGGATGAATGCATTTCTTAACCATCTACTTCCTCAAATGAAAGTTCTTGGCTGGCAGGTCCTGGGGGACTTTTCACCCATCAAAGATCCACACCTTACTTTCATTTGCTCAGAAATACAAGTTCTTTCATTTTTGTTCAGCATTCGACAGCACACCATTGATTGATTGGATGAAGATATCGTTCAAGATGTGAGTTGTTGCACCTGGACGTCAGACGTAAGCGTGCTGAAGAATGATATCAGGCCACATTTTGGGATCGGCCTTGGTTACCGAGATGCGCATGTATGTCCAAGTTCTGGTTCATTTCATGTGCAAGCATCTTTTCTACCATGCAGTGATTCACATGTTGCACTTGTGGAATTTTTAGTCAGCAAGATATTGAAAGACATTGATGAAAGATGTCTTTCTTTTGGTGCTGTCATGCGTTGCCATGTTTTTTCCCAGGCGAGTCAAGATACCATAGAAAATCCCATGGTTTCCCCTATCAAACCATTCGATTAACCATCATTACAATGCTCAATGCTCCAACCAGTCAGCATCAACCTATCATTTCCCTATCATTAACCATTACGGGGAGAGATTTCGTCGTGGTTTGGAGCTTGGGCCGCTGAGGCCGCTGAATGGCACCTTTTGCTGCATGCAGGAGGTTTCACAGCACCAGGCGCTGCGGAATACGTGGGTAATATTGGGTAATGATGTAGAATTATGAAATATTCTGAATTTGTGTTGGTGAATTGTATGATATTGTATGTTATCATGTGGGGCAATTACAGGTTCACAGCCTTGTGTTTGCATACTTTTTGTGAAGAATCAGGATGTTGGTTTGCATAGCCGATTTGTTTGCAGATTGGTCTTGCGATGTACCCAGGTAATCGAATTACACTACACAATGTCATGCCTTACTGTTCTTGCTCCATCTTTGATCTATCGGTGACTCAGAATTCCAGCCTAACCGGTCGTGCTGTATCATCAATGCTGTTCATTCTGTTTGCCAGGCTGTTGCTGATCAATATAGGCAGATGTGACAAATGCGACCAGCACAGCAACCACCTAAACAAATCTTTCAACCACCATACTCCAAGGTGTCAGGCTCAGAGTTCCACCCGGCTTCTTGCTTGGGGTGCCATGATGACGGAGACACCAAGCTCCGAGGCTGTGGTCACGCTTCATGTCTTGACACCCAGCGGCCAGAGCGTCTCAGTGAGTGCTTCACAAAGTGACACGGTTCTGATGCTGAAGAAACGTCTGCAAAGCTCAGAGGTGTTTCCCGAGAACTTCCGTTGTGCTCCCAGCCATGCGCTGCGGCTCATTTTTGGTACAGAGGCGTTGTGTGACGATGCGCGGCTGTCGGAGAAAGGCCTTGGAGATGGAGATCAGCTCTCGGTGATTGTGTCACATGCCTTGCAGGGGAACTACGTCGCTTCATTTCCGTTTTCTAATGATGGGCCTTGTGGGTCTGGCACTCTTGCTGACATCAAGGCAGACTTCGGTCACGATGGCACCTTCAACATCACCATGAGAGAGAGTCTGCTCCTTTGGGAGATCATACGCTTTGATGTGGATGAGGACTACGATGAATATGCCGCTGGAGAAGCCTGGGATCATCACTACCAAGGAACAGTGCACATGGATGGTTCCAGTGAGTTTCGGATGATCATCACTTCCCTGAACCGCAAAGGAATCTTTCAGGACGAGGTATGCCCTGGCACCGAGCTCCTGGGTAAGCTCGGCGATCGCTGGACTGAGGTGTCAGTGGTCAGTATTCGCCTTCCCTTTGCAGCGAGCCGTGAGGAACTGGGTGTTATGCTGTGGGTCTCTTTGGATCCAGCTTGTGGATCTCCCTGGGGCCGAAGCGGCTGATGATTGAGAAAAAAAAGGTGCCATCACCGGCCATGATGTTGTTGGCGAAGATGGTGAAGCGATGGTAAGAAAGAGGGTTTATCCAGCCACTTGGAAAAGGTTGATATGGCAGTGGGTCAAAACCCTGTACCTCTGGTTCCCCCATCATTAACCATTGTTTTCCCTTTAAAATGGTTGGTTATTATTCCCCATTACTGGTTGGTTAATATTGACCCATAGCCATATCCCAAAAATGGCTAAAAATGGGACCTGTAGGAAACCCTTGGTTTGTTGGAGAGATGTTCCCATCAACCAATCCGGTGCTCGGGTGGAGCTACCCCTGCAGATCCCACGTGCCAGGACCACTGGCAGATCCTCATCGCGTCGCAGCGCCGCTATGGGGGTCTCCAAGGGGGCCATCGGACTGAGACGCTGGGTGAATGACTGGTGACCTCCACAACTACACCGCGCATGTTCGACTATGATTGGCTGATTCACAATGAATTTCACATATATAGTTTCGCAGTTATGTTTCACGTATTATTGGTTGATTTGTTTCACACTTAGCTTTCAAAATTGTATAATTATGTGAGTTTTTGTACATTTGACAATGGTTGTTAGATGTTTATTTTTTAGTTTTTAATCAAGTATTGGCAACTATGAACAGCTATTGAGAATTTTTGATGACTGTTGACAACAATTATCGTAATTCAGTTGTGAAAGTGAAAACCATCATGTAGTAATTGACAACTAGATTAGTTTTCACAACTATTGAAGGTTATGAGACAATTATTGCAAAAGGATGCTTCTGGTTGTGCGTGTCACTGGTTGTGACTGGTTCTAACTGAGTGTTACTTGATGTGATTGAAAATTCGCGGCAGCCGGTGACGCCCAGGATGTTTTTGTGGAATGTCACTTGGCCCTCCCTGGCGCTCGCGCTCCCAACGGCCAAGCTGGAGGCGGAAGCTGAACTGGCACGGTGCTACCCATTGATGATGAGCCACTCATGTTGAATCATCATCCAACATCATTAAGCATCATTAAGCATCACTGAACCATTATCAGCCATCAATGAACCATTCGTACCCATTATTTTTCACCATGATGCATTATAAGCAAAAGGCATCAATGAACCATCAATGAATCATCAATGAACCATCATCAGCCATGAACCATTCTTACCTGTTATTTTTCACCATGATTCATTATAAGCAAAGGCACCAATGAACCATCAATGAATCATCAATGAACCATCATCAGCCATCAATGAACCATTCTTACCCGTTATTTTTCACCATGATTCATTATAAACAAAGGCATCAATGAACCATCAATGAATCATCAATGAATCATCAATGAACCATTATCAGCCATCAATGAACCAGTCTTACCCTCAATTCAACATCATTAAACATCAACTAGCCATGATGAACCATCAACGAACCATTATTCACCAGAAGTTTCTGACCATTGTGGCTTTTGCCACCCCAAATCTTATGATCAAAGCCACCAGCCGGCCATGGTACTGGTGCTGGAGACCTGGTGGTGGGCAGCAAGTTGCGACAGGGATTTCCTGTCGCATGGTCGGACTGGGACTAGCGTTTGGTGGTGCAATGCGGTGCTTCCTGATGCTTCCTGCTTAAATGATGTTATCATATGTTATCTATGTCAGTTGTTGTAAGCCATCAGGCGTTGTTTTTGTGCGACCTCCATTTGCAGCAATGATGGTCAGATGGTGCACCACATGGGTATCGCAGAGTCTGGAATTGCGTACGTATCGTTCAGCACATTTTGGTCAGTGCCACCGGTGATTTGTTTTCCAGGCATCCTACTCTCTGCCGAACTGCAAAGCGATGAGCCTCGCGTTCATTGCACCATCTCTGGTGATTGTCGGATGCAGCAGCACCCCGGAGGCTACGACATCGCTGCCGATGCTACAATCAGTGCAGCCAAAGAGATGACGGCAAAGCAATAGCTCAATACGTGGGGTGATCAAACATCATAGTCAATGAATGTTATTGTCTGGTATTTGTTCTGTAGCTGATGATGGTTTATGGATTTTTTTGGGTGGTCTATGATGATTCATGATGAATAATCATGATTCATTGTGCTGAATGATGAATATGGCCAATATGGGAGCGAACAATGATTAGTTAATGCTGATTAATGATGATAGCTTATTTGATGATTCACTGACACTTGATGACGGTTGGCTGTGGTTTACAAATGGCCATTGATGGCTCATAATGAAAGATCCTGATTCCTTGATGGTTGCTGGTGAATTAGGAAGTTTCACGACATTGTGTAGTTTACGATGTGTCCCTAGAATGGTTGATACTGGATGTGGATAGTGGCAATTCCGGGGGAGAATGATGACCAAGAGCAACCATACTGTAAATTGCAGTCATGTATCACTGGGTTAGTAAACTCGCAATCTGTTGACTGTCCGATGTTCGTTTGATGTATGGTACGATTGGGGTTTGATCCGGAGCCATGTGTGCTTGATAGAATGATTGATGATGGGGCTCCCAAACTAAGGCTCAATGTGGTGAAACCACATCAGCAAATGGGATAATATGCCAATGATGGCTTTCGAACTGACGATGAACCTTTCACTAGATTAGTCCAAACTGGACCTAAGATGACCTACGTGCATATGGTTGGGAACAGAGTTCAATGTGTTTATGTTTAAGTCTCCTGCCACTACCGTTTGATCGTAATGGGCGGCTCTACAAGATGCATTGGCAAGAATAATCATCATTCACTATGCATGCATAGCTTGAAATGCAGATAGATAGGTAATACTAGATGCTCATGTAAGCAGGCATATGTGTAAGGGATTGTAAGGGTCAAAAGATACTACCCTCTTTTGGTAAAAATTGAAGGGTAGTTCATTCGGGTCTCTCTACCATTCATCATCGTTGATCATTTTGTTCCCTATTGGTGTCTGTGATTTATAACCAATTGTTCCTTATGACATTCAGAAACCATTGCCACTAGTAGCCATAAATTAACACACAATGCCTGGGCTTAGTTGAGTGACCGATCGCGCGAGCCATAAATTAACCATCACCAACCATCAATGAATGACTCCAATTACCATTTCTCACCACTATCAGATTATTGACAAATTTTGCCCTTAGCAACCATGCATTGCTTCATTCAAGGTTGGGCCCCTGAGAAATACTCGCTGATCGGCCGTTGAACTAGGAAGTTATATTTGCTCCACATGACTTTTACGTTTTACACATAGTTCGACTTGGGTTATAGCTAGGGCAGCTAAGGTCACTACTACAAGTCACATTTTCTTGTGCCATAACGCTATGGGTCAAAACCCTGTACCCCTGGTTCCCCCAGCATTAACCTTTGTTTTCCCTATTGTTGGTGGTGATTATCCCCAATTAGTTGGGTGGTTAATATTGGCCCACAGCCCCACAGCCATAACTGGTAGCTACCCTGGTTATAACCTTCACGATCCCTGGAGGGGCCCGTTCCCTTGTTCAAACATAGCCAAGGCAAGGTGCTGGTGCTTCAGATGGACTCGGAGTCAGTCCCTGGGGCCGGTGATGGGAAGTCGTGGTTACCTGCCGCTGCTTAGCGAGGGCTAAGTGTGGTTGGTTGACTCATGGTCAGTCAACTAGTGGTTCAGCAATTGGTTGATGGCAAGTTAGTTGATAATCCAAGTGATCGAGTTATATCTGCCAAATTTGGTAGTTACCCTAGTTCGAAGCTAAGTTAATACCACTCTGTACCACTTTGGGTACCGCTACGATCGAGGTCAACGGGTCCTGGGGAAATACTCTGTACCAACTTCCACGCATCAGAAGACTTGCCGCAAGCTCTTTGGCGACGACTGAACTGTCGATAGAACCAACCCTCAACGGTTTCTAGTGTTCAAATCTTCTCAGCATGAGGAACATCGATACCATGAACCTCATGATACATCTTGATACTGGGTCATAATGGTGATTTTGAAAGTCCATTCTCTACCTATCCCACTATATATCTATCAATCTCAGACTGTTCAGTACTATTTCTCATAGTTAATTAATGATGGAACTCGTAGCTGTCAGGTTGGAGGTGGCTGGACCTATCCATCCCTGGGTCCCTTCCTTGCAACTGCCGTCCCGAGGCGGTCACCACCCTGCTGTCTGTCCAGTTGCCGCCCATGGTGGCAGCCACTGCCATGGTGGCTCTCCAGGACGGAGCCGGTTTACCCAGGGAGGTTCCATAGCACGAACCATGGTGACCGAGTACGAGCCAAGTTTCGCCATGAGGAACCTTCATGGCTATGGGTGGAGTGATGAGGGGTTCCGCAGTGGTGAATCAACTAACAATGTTAATGATTCATAGTGGCTATCATGCTTGAACCTTCATTTACCTTTTTCTTTTTCTGATCATTATTAATTGCCCATAAGTTGTCGTTGACATGTAGGAATCCGCAGCACGACTGGCTCATTCTATATAATTAATATTAAATTATTCACCAGTTTATCAACCGCGAAAACGTTCATTTGGTGACTATTGTTGTTTATCGTCGTTGGTGGTTGGATACTATTGAACCCACCACCAAGCACTATGAATGATGATTTATTAATTGAGCATGAGCAACTAATGCCAGCCGTTGAAACCACCATCAGCCGGTAATTGACCGTTTTTCGAGCAATAATCAGCCATTAATGGACCATTGATCAACAATGGTTTACTGACTCGTAACCGTTGTTAGACACCTCGCTGGTGGTTTTCAGTCCACAGGGATGGCTTGTTGATTCCGAAACATTTTCGGTATGGGGCAGCTACCCTCTGCTAAACAGACCTGGCAATGGAGAATCCACCTTTTACACAAACTGTTTTCTCAGGGTTTTGCTATAAAGAATGTTGAGTTTCCATTGCCATGTGGCCATGTTGGTTGACCTGAGGGTAACCACCAACACTATCCCTAACCATTAACCAGGCGGCGACCAAGCTCCGCGGCAAGGACAACATGTTCGTCTTTGGGAGCAGCAGGGGTCACGGGGCTGCGAAGTCAAGGTGCAGGTGGAGGTGTTGCAGACCCTTTAGAGATGTTGTTTCGTGTGGGGTATGAATGAGTTGATAAGAAGTAGGGGTTGACAGTTGGTAATGGTTAATGATTAACAGGATAGCAGTTAGATGATGAACAGGATAGTAGTCAGATGATGAACAGGATAGTAGTTAGATGATTTTACTGTATTTTACCGAAATTTTACCTAATTAATTTTAACTAAGGATAATGATTAATGATGGTTAGTAATGATTGGTTGACGGTGGCTGATATTGGCTAAAATGGGTTGGGAATGGCTCATGTGCTACAATACCGGGCAATATGGGTCAATGTAGTAGCTTTAAAAGCAATTCGGATAGGTGAATGATGAGTTGATATGCTGATGCTTTATCTGGGGCGATGGTGAGCCTGGAATGCACAAGCAGTGCTGGGTGAGGCTGATGCCGCTATGGAAAGTCAGAGATCCTAGCGGTTGACCTCCCAGATTGGGTTGGAAATCAGCAGCTGTTTATGGGTGATGGCGTGCCGTCATGATGGTCCTGCCATCAATATTCGTTTAAACTTAAACTGCTCCTTTTTGAGTGAATGTCAGGTGGCGGGGCAGTTGCGGTGACAGTCCGTCAATCTGAAGGTTTCAGGGGTGCAGTCAGTTGTGGGCTTGTTCCCGTACGATGGAATCCCCAACCATCCTAAAGTCTGCTGAGGAAGGAGGAAAAAAACCGTCAGCCGTTTGATCTGCCACTTATCGACCGATCTATTTTTCAATATCAGCAGACGCAGTGGTCCCAGCAGGGGACAGAAAACCCGGTGGTTCGGCTGAAGTACCGACCGACCACGACCACCCAAAGTCCAAATTGATCTTTGGACAGGAATGCTACGCAGGTGATACAGTTGTTGCAGTGTAGTATTTACAGAAGGGGTACCACTGTGGTTTGTTCAGTTTCAGCTTGATGCTATGTACCGTTGCCATAGTCGTATCATCAACCTATAGTTGTCATGCCGGCTTCTAGGTGTGGGAATAGCAAACCAACATCCCCCTTTGGTAGAGATTAGCCTGGCATAGCCGGGCCAGCTGGAAAATGGTTCCTACTTGTATCCGTGACAGTTGTATTGCATATGCATGAATGCAACTGCCATTTGCACGAGCACAATACATGTTGTCTACATGCATACCAGGCCTTTTTTGAACATGCATGAGCGCAGAACACACATATAAGTTATCGTATAAGTTTCTTCCATCCGGTACTGAGGCGACGTTTGTTTGGGCACCACTGCAGCGATCCAGATGGATGCGTCACGATCCTTGGGTGCGTTCGGGGGCTGCTTTCTTCAGCTGGTCCAGCTCTGTTTTTGGTGCAAAAATATGGTCCCCCATGAAATATCTTGCGCTCTGGCAGCATGGTCTCACAGTGTGCTGGGGTGTCGAATCTGCCGTTCAATTTGTCCAAAGTCAGAACCCAAAAGTAGTGCTGGTATAAGCAGGGTGTGGCATTTGTTCCGGCAGGCATGGCCACATGGAACAATTGCACTTCTCTGACTGTCAGTCAAAATCTGGCAAGTACTGCTATTATTGTCGACCCATCATCTAACCATTGTAAACTATTGGATTAGCCGTTGCGAAGTGATATTCTCAACTCACAGCAAGCATCACTTACCACCACTTGCCATCATTAACCATCACTAATCATCATGAACCCTGGCTGGCCATGGATGTGTTTGGCATGCCCTGCCCGGCTGCGAACGGCGGCTTGAGGATGCTTTTACCCCGGTGGGCGCATCAATGCCCTGCACCTCTCTGACGATGGCAAGGCAAGGTGCTGCCTCTGAGGGATGGTCGATGATAGCGACCCCCCAAGTGCCTGGTAGCGGTTCATTCACTGAACAGCTCATGGGATCTGCCATTTACAAATTTGGTTCATTGGTTGGATCAGCCAAATTCATTTTAACTCTATGGATGCATTGGTCGGATCAACCATTCAAATATGGCTGGTTGGATCTTCCATAAAATGGTTGATCCAACCGATGCAACTAAAGTTCAACTACTCCCGCATATTTGATGGCAAATCAGCAGCAATTTTGTGTTGTTAACTGATGCTCAGTATTGTGGATTTATCAGTATCTATGACCAAATGATGCATCAGTAGTTTGAGCAACCATGAACCAACTAGCTGAAGCTCATTGTCGATAATTGTTAGTGCTCATCATTCTTGATGGAGCTGATGTTGTTTTGCTTCATTGATGGTCAATTGATGCTTGATTCATATGGTCAGCTAAAATGATTAATTGATTGATACATGCTGGCAGGTCAATGGTGGATCAATGATGCATTAATGATCACTGAAAGCTTAATCAATGGTGTTAGCTTATGGGTAGAAACAGGATGATGAATGATGGTTGACTTACTGTATTACACTGTAATGACTAGTGGTTCGCCAATGGTTTATACCACTAATATCCACTAATGGTGTGTAATTCAAAATGCCTTAAATGGTTCATGTTTTTTCAACCAAAGTCAAGGGCAATGATGGCAGCAAGGAGGGCTGCAGCAACAACACCATGAACAGCAGCAACAACAACATGACTGTCAGTTAGAAGAACCAGATGGTCAGCTGGATCGTTGCTAAGAACAAGCGAAATGCCAACAGAGACTGATCAAGACATCACAATAAATTATCCTGAAAGACCCCCTTCACCATCCTTCACCGGTGAGTACCGGCAACACAGCCCGGCACCTTTGTTTGCTGATTCGTTTGCCAGTTGTGAACTGGTGTTTTTGGGGGATTGGCAATGTTCACCATGGCCACCAGCAGTCTTTTATGACATGACAATTGGCTAATTGTTCACCATATACATTGACATTTTGTTGGTGAAATTCAGCTCGAATAATTGAATCATTGAATCCGTGCGCACCCATTGATGACTACGTCCAGCATTTGGTCGCTTGCAATGGCTCAGCATGATGCATGAAAAATGCGCCGCTGGGAGGAGCTTTACACTGGCAGCTCCAGTGGACGTATTTGTCGTCTTCAGCTTGAACCGATGCAGACGAAGAACATCAGCTCCTATGGCCAAGTATTGGTCAGCTCCCCTGCATGGGCTTTGAATCTTGTTCTTGGTTCACTAGTGGTGTATGAGGCTTTTCGAATGATTTATTGGTTAGCCAGTTGTTGTTGTTGTTGTTGTTGTTGTTGTTGTTGTTGTTGTTGTTGTTGCTGTTGGTGTTGTCGTTGTTGCTGTTGATGGTGTCGTTGTTGTTTTTGTTGTTGTTGTTGTTGTTCTTGTTGTGGTGGTTTCTGCTGCTGTTGTTGTGGTTGTGGTTGCTGCTGCTGTTGATGTTGTCGTTGTTGTGGTTGTGGTTGTGATCGTGGTTGTCGTTGCCAATATGGACAAGCCGCTAGCATTCGGGCTATAGAGGAACCAGCAACACAGGTAAACCAAGGCAGACCAAGTGGCCCATGATATGCTGACTCAACGTTGGTTATTCATTGGTTCTGTCAAAATTTGGCTGTTAGTTCGGAAGGTGGTCTGCACTCGATAAGGTTGGTAGATATATGACGTGTAGATACGTGTATTGCGGTATTAAGCTCTCGTTCCATTTTTGGATGTAAGTTGTAAGTGGAAGACCAGTGCCATGCAACCAGAACCTCAAGGTTCTTTATCAAAAACAATTGTGTCAACCTCCCATGCTTAAAAGCAGGTACTGGGTAGGAACCTATTCAGGGTAGCAACTGCAACATTAAGAAGAACATGGAAGAAACATAGGAGAACGTACGTCCTAAATGCCACTATTAGCCGGCAGTATCACTGATTATCCAATGTATTAGAGCATGAATCATTTATGAATGGTAGGCTGGAGAGATTGTTGCTGGCAAAAAGGAGTGAGGGAAAAAAATGATTGTTCACCGCCAGTAGCCATCAATTACACTAACTGTCCATGAATTAGCTATTAGATAACCATAGCTCTCCATTATTGACCATTAACAGTAAGCCATGAATAATTGTTGTAAACCATTGTTAGCCACTATTTAACTGCCCTCTATTTTTCATCATTATTGATTGTTCCCCGACATTTCTTTTGAATAGATTCCTGACCATTCTCAGGAATCATTGTTCACCTTAGATTCGCAGTAAATAATCATTAAATGACAGTTTAATCGATATTCAACCTTTTGAATCCATTGAATTATACCCTTATTCGCCACAGGATTCACCATAGATTGGCATAGGATTCATACTGGGTACTTGCGTGCCCGGGCTTGTCTAAATTCGGCGGAAACCTTGTGCCTGTTGGTATTCGGATGCCAGTGGGTGTTTATAACTGCTGCTGCCCAGGCTGCTTCACGCAGCCTGGGCTCTGGCCGGACAACGAAGTCCTTTCCCTTGCCTTGCTGCGGCACGGCCGATGCTCGGAGCGCGCAGAGCTGGAGTTGTAGCGGATGAGGTTGGTTGATGAGGGAGCTAACCAATGGCAAGAGGGATGAAAGAATCAAAAGTATTCAAGAGAGATACTGGTTGGTGGTTTGACTTTTTGAATTGTCCCTAGTTTTTGGGTTGGATGATTCACTCAGTCTTGGGACAGGTTCTAAGAATCACCAAGCAGAATAAGCTATTTGTCAAAGTATGAGCGAATTGTTGGATTTTTGTTGTTTATCATAACAAAGTTTAGGATGGTTGACAGAAAAACCGCACGGGGTTGGCTTGAAATCACCAAGCAGAAAGTAGCGGCAGGAGGTTCGGAACAAGGCTGCTGATGGCAGTTGCGCAGCTAAGTAGCCGAGCAAGGCCATGAACAACATGGCGCAACCAGAGATGCCCTGGCTTGTCTGGCGCTTTCTTAAAATTGGGAACCCCAAAAATGGTCGGCTCATTATTCAAGATTTGTGGGGGGGGGCTATCTGATTCAGCATATATCACGCGGCACCATGGCGCTTTCACCAATGATCAACAGCTGTTTCACTCAGTGATCGTGAAAACCATGGACGAGCTGCCGCGAGCTGCTGGTGGATGAACGTAATGGGATCTAAGGGGAGTATAGAAATGGGAGCATAGAGCTGAATAACATGGGGTACGCTATTGGAAACCTGAGAAACCTAGACACCTATTTTAATAAGCTTAAAGCTATCATCATTGTGTCAGCAACAGGTGCTCCTATTTAATGAAAGTCAATCAGAATGATGAGCAGCAGATGACCTGAAAGCGATGAAAGTATTGGTGATCAACAGTATTGAAGAACCAAGCCTTCAATCCCTAAGAACATGAGCAAATTACTTTCACATTTCACAGTACCGATATACCAGACAAACATGAAAATACATGAAAATACGCAAAACCATGCAAAACCTCGAGTAGTTGAGAGTTCACTCACCAGTCAAAATGGTTTGACTTGGACCAGCTCTGTCACTCTGTGGGCCCCTGCCAGGTGTACAGTAGCTGTTACTTTATATCTCAGTTGTACTTGTTCCTCTTTGGTGCCGGGTTATCCAATGATTTGTGACCATGAAACGACCATGATGTTACAACAATATTGCTGATGTTACAGTGCACCATCATTAGAGCACAGGGGGTTACAATTATTGTATTATTATGATGTTATTTTTGTTATTCATAATATTCATTGCTATTATTGTTATTCATAATAATCATTATTCATAATACATTCATGTTACAACCAATCATGATGTTACTGGTAGGCGAAGTGAGCCGCTGTTCCAGCCGTTTCTTCAGCGGCTTCAGGCTGCGATCTCCAGGCTGGTGGGAAATCCCCACGGGGTCGCCCGGGTGGATCTGAGGAGATGAATTGGTCAGCAGCTCTGCCAATGGCATGTTGGCAACGTGGGACTTGCGCGAGGCCACGACACGTTTTGGGGCCGAGGGGGGAAGAGGATTAATAATTTTCAATAACAATCTGGTTGGTGGTTTAAAACATTCGTTATTTTCCTTAGTAGTTCTTAACACATGGTTGGTTGACCAATATTTTTCAAAGGGGTTGAAACCACCAACCGGCAAAAATATTGATAATATAGGATTGATAATTAGTAGTGGTAATGAAGATGATAAACATTTGGTTCATTTTCAATCCTTCCGTCATTTACGGTAGTCACTTACCGGATGCCAACCACTGGGGGTGAGAGGGATTGGACCCACAGTCATCCCACAGTCATTTTGAATCCATTATAGTCCTACCCCGCTTTGACACATGTTTGGATTGCGCATCCTCATGTGTCCACCCGAAAAGCAGCTACAAGAGCGCTAGCAGCTATTTTGCTTGGGGGAGAACCTCACGACATATAGTGAGTCGCCTAAGATACGAACGGCTTCAGTCAGATAAAGACTTTAGGCACCGGTGCAAACCTCAGATACTGACAATCATTGAGTTGCATAGTAATAGTTACAATGTCATGTTTTCCCTTGCGTCGAAGCCAAAAGACATGAGTTTCCTGGCAAGTGTTTGCAAAATTTTCGCCTTTTTGGGACATGACACGGTCCATAAGCAGTGGGCGCCAACTTACACAGCGGTTGGGTATGGTACATTTTGGTGTACAGGGGGAGTCCCTACATCGCAGCATTGCAAGTCTGTTTGAGATCTACTCATCGCACTACCCCGCATGGTCCGCTCCCATGGCTGCAGATGGGCGCACTGGGAGAAACGCACCCATTGGAGATCATGCAGACTGACAACTACCAAGCGCGGGTGGTGACTTGGCATTGCCATTTAATGACGGTGGATAATGGTTTTTTAGTTAATGATCCCTATGCTTCCAGTTTGCATTGCGGTTGGTAACCAATCCTAGCTCAACAGTGGCAGAAACCAGTCATGGATGGTATTGGTTTCTTAGTTGATGATGGTTACCTCATTCATGATGATTCATGATGGTCAAATGACAGCCTGCATTTGTTAATGGTTGTCAGTTATGATGGTTAGTGATGGTTTTACTCAATGATGGTGAATAATTAACCCATGGTTTCTTCGTCAATGATGGTTGAATTCGGCTTCCATTTCTCAATCATGGTTACCATTGTTGTCAATGACGGTTGATGATGGTCTCCTGATTACTGATGGCTAGCATTTGTTGATGATAGTCATTACTCACTTTCATCGTACGGTATTGGATGGCAATGATGGTTGATTATGTTTACTTGCTATGTTTCTGAATGATGGTTATGTGGTTACCATTTGTTAATGATGGCTCATGATGTTTGATGATTTTGATGCAGTTTTAGTTGGTTAGAAAAACCAGAAGTCTGAACGAAAGATATAACAAGGATGGTTCACAGTTGGTCGGGGATAGTAGCCAGCAGGTGATGATAATTGATGGGAGATCCAGCAAGGCTCTTCTCATATGAGTTTGTTAAATCACATGTGTTCATTTGAAAGTTGTCTACCATGATTCCTTGCATGCAGGAAAACGACCAATTCAGTTGGGGGCAGCGTTCAACGCTCTCCCACGCCATTGTGATGATAATTGTATTGATTCTTGTCGCTTTGTTGGTTTCAAAGTTTTGTTGGCATCGGTTTGAACCAAAAAAAGGTGTTTGTTTCCTCCTGCTTCATGCCAATAAATACCCGTAAAGATACCCATCGCTCATAGCTCATCAAACCTACAAATATGCGTGCAAGTATGAAAGCAGTTAGGCCTCAGGATTTAGGAACATCCCAATTCTGTCTCCAGAAGTACCCCATCCACACAAGTGTTTATCAGATCCAGCCCAAAAGAAAAAATAGTTGCAAATCAAAACGCATTGCTTGATAGTTTGCAAATCACCATCCATTAGCCGTCCATCAACCAACCGCCATCAACCATTCCTATTTGCCCGTTCATTTGTGAAGGAGGTTTTGAGGATTCCACTTGTCAAACGGGTATGCCTTTGGGGCTGGCAGTTTCAAGACTTCCTGGGAAGAAATAGGTGGATGAGATGTGGCGACTGGCGGCACGCATTCTGACCGAGCAAACATGATTGCAGATTTTTAGTCTGGCAGCCATTTGATGCACCTGTCAACCATCAATGGTGGTTTAAACTTTAAACTTTAAACCGCCATTTTCATTGGTCAATGATTGATTTAAGTAGTTTCAGTTTGAGTATGTCCTCAGTTTGTTGTGCGCAACATTCCTGGAAACTCTTGGGACAAGACAGTTCCACCCATGGCTGCTCCATTAGATAAGGTTGTCACATACAGTAATTCATGTGAAGATGTGGTTTGTTTCCGTAAGCTTCTTTTCTTTGATGAGGTGTGTGTGTGTGATTTCAGCTGTTTAAGTTTGATTTGAGCAAGCAATATTCAAAAGTGTACATGGCCTCCGGCTTGATGCCATTGGTAGGGCGAAGTCTCTTCGCCCACTTCGTACTTTCTTTGCTGGTTTAAAATTTCTACTTTGAAATCGCGCCAGTTTTTTGCTGGCTCTACATTGCTAAATCTTGTGTTGGGAGGGTTGCAGTAAGGACAATTTGTAAGCAACAGTATCACGAGTGGACCAACTACTTTACTATGGTCACAAGCCTTGAGTACCTGCAAGTCATTAACTAATGGCTTTGCCGGTTGAACATGTTTTTTGACATTGTTTGACCTTTGGTAAACAAAGCGCAGCTACTCCATCCAATCGATTACCAATCGAGCTAATCCATCCACTAAGATATTGAAGTCAACTGTTCATAGGTAATTAAGGTATATAATTCGCCGGACGGTCTTAGTTTTACCGGAGCTGAGGTGGTTGGCGAGAACTTGACCTACTACTATGCCACCAGCCTGGCGTTTCGGGCGGCGAGTGATAGGACACTGGGGGCATGACTGGTGCCAGTAGCATGCAATAGTAGTCAGCCAACAAATTGGGAGGCGAACATCCCAACAAAGTTTAGGACTCCCTTAGCACGACTCAACGCACTGCTGTCGATGATTGATGCTTTTGTGATTCTCTATTGTCTGGAGATGTGTCATTCATACGGGGCAACTAAGCAGCGAAGACATCGATGCAACTGCGAAGGTGTTTTTGGAGAGAGATAGCTTCGTGCCCCGTAGAGGCACCATCATATTTGGATATTAGGCACGAGGCGACCATAGGCGACCCAAAATTGTTCACAACCAACCCGACTCACTGATTCCGAACGTCTCAGAGGAGCTAAACAGCTAAACCAAGCACCCGTGGGTCTTCAAGAGGAAGAACTTGCAGATATGATGAAAAATATTGGCGTTTCTATGCCTTTCTTGTTGACAAGCATCTTGGTACCACCTACGCCCATCGAAAGGAAGCAACCGCTATATATACAACCAAGATGCACCAGACTTAGTTCAATTATTATGAGTTAGCCCGATAACGTGTGATGCCGATGGTCTCAAGATAGCGACTAGCCGTGGCAAACCGGTTGATTCATTTCATAAGGGTTGAAGCCACCAAGAAAACCACAAACCATGACCAACCACGGTTTACCCTGCGCCACCGGATCTCCACGAACTTCTTCAGGTTTACCCCTTTACTAACCATCACTCACCACTAACCATCACTAACCATGACCACCAGATGCCACCAGCTTCGTGAGGTTTCGGGCACCCTGGGAGTCATCGAAGCCTACTTCGTGAACTCCATGGCTGCTTCGGTGCAACGCATGGAGCAGTCCAAGCTTTGCACGGAGATGGGCGCCCACTGTTCCTGCAGCTGGGTGCGCCAGTGATGGGGTGCTGCTTGCTGGGCGCGGCAGAATGCATAGCCCAGTGGACGCGGAGGGATGGTTTTTTATGGATGATGATGATGATGATGATGATGATGATGATGATGATGATGATGATGATGATGTTTTATGATAGTTAAATTCCAGTAAGTTAAATAGGAGAATCAAGTCACATAGGCTACTTTGAAGTTGTATATTCTTCTGGACTATTTGTTCAATTAGCATGATCGAAGCAATACCCATGGACACAGCCAAACTCCCACTTCGGTATGTGGAGTCAATAGCCCTGGGTGGCTGCTGTCGTCGCTGACCCTTCTGGAAGTAGCAGTGATGCCCGGGGAATGGGTACTGACCCAAAAGCGAAGCAACCTGTAGGTGATTATTGGCTGGGAAACTGACCTATTAATGGAAAATCCACCAATGTACATATTATTTGGTTTGCCAGAGTTTCCAATCAAATATGGTGAGCGTTTATTTCCAGGTCAGTTTTCTACAGGGTAACCAATGAAAGTTGGCTGATCGGGTTGTTTGTTTCGTTCAGATTGGGGTGCTGGTGAAGGATGGGTTGCTGATGCTTACTGCTTATTATCTATCATTGCTGGCGCTTAACCCATCCACTTAACGATGGTAACCCATGGGTTTTCTAGTCGTGGATGCGGTTCGCATTGTCCCAAGGATTCGTTGATCACCATACCTTTCATCATCATCATCATCATCATCATCATCATCATCATCATCATCATCATCCTCCTTGGCGTAGCTTCCGCGCAGGTTCGAAGCCATAGTCAACTTGGCATCAGCATTCCCAGCTACGTGGACGCTTGAACGGGTGAAGCGTTTCTGGTCAATGGGTACTGGTCGATAAGGACAATGGATGGGGGTTGGTAAGGGCTAGTATTGGTTGATCATGTTTATATGATTCAGTTGAATATTCTTGGTTCAAACGGTTGATGATGATTAGCAATGGTTTAGTTTGTTGCTTTTTTGGCTAAGAATGGTGAATGACATTGCTAGTGAAGGAAGATGGTAAATCAACACGATTAGATGATGATGCATACACCCCAATGAGATGGTGATTGGGTGATCATGATGAACCGTCATGGTGCAGCAGAATTCTTAGTCACAATGGCCAAGACTGAATGAAAGCGGTCAATATCAGTCAATGAAGCTGGCTATAGGTACTGGCTGATAGTGATGATTAAGAACGATTACAACTGTGTGTTTAATGAACTGCATTGCTTGAGCATTTTCCGTTTTCACACTGAGAGGCAATGGTCACTATTGATAAATAACTGCTTGGTGGTTTCAAAATGTTTCAAACATTTGTTTGATATATTCTTTGGTATTTCCAGGTGATTGGTTGGTTGACAAGATTTGACTTGCGCACATTTTTCACAGGGGTGGTTCAATCACCAACCAGATAACACTACTGTATCGTTCAACGAGTGCTATTCATCGCCAGCTCCAACCACTGAGGACAATTTGCCAATTGAGTGGCTGTCCCTGCAACGTGCGCGTGTGGTTCCTCGGTGAGTTCAATCGAGGCAACGCAAGGGAAACATCTACACACTGGGGCCCCCCAGTTGCTCAACTTAGGTTATGGCTAGGGTATCTACCAGTTTTGGCAGATATTAAATTTCAATTAGTCAGGTAGGACGGTTCTGTACCAAATTCATTGTTACCAGGGCGCCCCTAACCAGGTGAGTCAACCTTCAAAACCCTAGCTATCAGCATAGGAATCACACCTTGCATGCCCATTCTCGGGAATATGTGCGCATGATGCATTTGCAGAATCTGGGCGATGAAGCAGGCAATTGACCAGAGCTAGTTGCATTGATTTGCCATTCCCAGGCGAGCTTGGATTGCCTCACGGCTAGGTCCAACAGACAATGGATTTTCTGGGGGAACTTTCAACATCTTCCAAGTGCTATGGCTAGGCATCAGGAGTGGAGAACAAACATCCAACTATAAGAATTCAATTGTTGTTTTTCTCCTTTTCTGGCTAAGGTACGAAACAGCCGGGCCTAGCTCATTTGAACACTAATTAGTGAATGACTAGTAACTAATTAACATATACTGTAACTACTTGTCTTCTCTTTTCCGAACACAACTTTAGTCATAGTAGTCTAAATAGATGACATCACTTTGGAAACTATCAAGGCAAACTAATTCTAATCCAATAGTACTTTTCTGATTAAAGCTGAGCAGCGTAGCAGCTGCGGTGACTGTGCAACTCTGAAGGCTCGCGGGTGCCAGCAGCTTTCCACCTTTTGGTCGAGCCACCTGATCGCACGCCGGGCCCCAGGAAAGCATGGGGGAGCGGCCGCCCATCAGCATGCGCAAGGTGAACTTGTCTGGCGTCGTCATGTCCGATTGGAGGTCGGACAAGGGATTTGCCCCATTTTCCGTACCAACCATTAAGCAATTATAGATCTTCATATTTGTTTGAGTTGGGGAACTGTGCAACTGCGAGAGTGTGCCATCATTTTTTGCACGTGTTTGCACCTCTTTGTTTGTGTTCATTAGCTGATATCTATAGCATACTTGGTTTACTGTATCTATCATTGCTTCATTCCCATCATTGTCAGTTATCATCCTTCAACATCCTTCAACTGACTCTGAAAAATATTTCTAGATTTTATTTATGCCCAAGTTACAATCTTGTTACGCTCACCTGAAGAATTAATCGTTTTGAATCCTGAAGTCGACACCTGGTTGCTGCACATCGCCGCCAGGTTGATGGGAAAGAGCTGGTGGTCAGTGCCATCCAAGATTGATGTCACCAATACCACCTACGTGCAGATTCCCATTTTGCACGGAGAGGCGCACAATGGAACGGTTTGGATTTGGAGTTTCCGCTTGGTGGTAGCCTGTGCTAATGACCGGAAAAAGTTGGGATTCGATGGGATTCTCAGCTTTATATGCATCATATAGTCATGTGTTCATGGTGTGTTTATGATGATTCGACGTGTTTCTCGAGTTCTTAGTTGACGCGTTCACGCAGCCTTCTGATGACTAGACTCTAGGCTTTGTTCCTGTGATTATGCTGCCAGGGTTGGGAAACTGAGGCCAACCTTGGTACTGGCGGTATGATTAGATAGCTATGCTATTCGTAGCCCATTCCAAGCATGCGCGTGAAAATGGATGGATTGAATGAAATCAACTGGCTGATCTGGTTGTGCTTGCTTGTGGTGGTTTTTGTGGTTCTCTTGCTGTTGTTGGTCATTATCTACTGCCAGTTGCCACCACCAGTGGTCAGATAGAAATGCGCACATTAGGTTCCCTACTGTCCACAAATGTGCGGGACCAAACCAACTGTAGGAAAATGTAGGAAATGCATGAGGATTCAGTAAGGATTCTAAGTTTTTGTTTCCTCACTGATTTGGGAAGTCATTGCATCCGAAATTTTATCACTTCTTCGGTGGCAAGGCCTTACGGCTGGTGACGGATGCAAATTGCATCCGCGCGGCGCAACAAAAAGAGTTCCCTGGCGTTGCTGTTGATGATGCTGCTGGTGACAGGAACCCCTGTGAACGTTTGGAAGACGCCTGCGAGCTGCTTTGAGTGCTAGATGACGCAATGTTTACAGAATGATATGCCTAAAAACATGCGCTCCATAGATACGCCAAGGTTGTGAAATGGCGTAGGTTCGCATTTCATGAACCGCCATTCACATTGGCAAAGGACACTAGAACTGGTCCTAGGCTGATGCTTCATCATGCTGAATTACATCTGTTTCCTGTGAGCCAGCAATAAGCCGGCAATCACAGGGGATGATAAGGAACAGCAATAGAGATACAGGAAGGACAACTTTCATGATCAGCAGCGTTTATGATGTTTCTTAACCAGAGCTCAGAATGGACAACGATGGTTATAAGTTATAACTGCAGCCTACGACTGATTCATCGAGATCTTGTTGTGCTCACTACCAAGGCCAAATCAAAAGATGAACTTTTGCGTCCGCCGTGCTCCGCAGCCACTTGACCATGGGCAGATGCGGGCAGTGGAGGGGCAATTAACGGCAGAAACAAGATCTTTGCGGCTTGTACTGTTTGAGCCGCAAAACCACCATGTCACCATGACCACAAGCACCAGCACCAGCAACAGCAACAGCAACAGCAACAGCAACAGCACAAGCACCACCATCAACCCCATCCCCACCACCACCAACACACCACCAGAGGATTTGAAACGCATGCGTGATAAGAATCAGTGTTCTCCAAGAAAGACACAAAACGTGAGATGCATTCAGGCTCGTGGTTGCTATCAGTTTTGTTTTTAAAGGATACATTCGGCATATTTCAACCAATATCAACCAATGTATTTCAACATCTTAGGTTGCAATTGTAGTTACATAACCATTGTCCCATCACATCTATTGAAGTTATTGAAGATATTTCAACATCTTTAGTTGAAACAAATGTGGCGAGAAGTTACGATTTGCCATCGTGGGCTTCCCTGTAGGTTGGAGGGCGAGCTGTGCGCCAAGCACTTCGTATCCTGCGACATGAAGCCGGCGCCTAGGTCTGACGCAGTTGTGCCTGTGGTCCTGTGTTGTTTCTTACAATGTATTTTCTTAACATTGATTTACAGATTTGTTCATATAATGCGGGTTCATATGGGCTCATGTTTTGGTTTCGGTGCGAATGAGTGTGTTTTTGATGATCCATTTGCCAAGGGAAGCATCAACTATGTCAACTATGTTCACATGGCCTTGTATAATGTTTCCACGCTGACTGCATGTATGGCGAACGCAGGTAGCAAAGGATCCTGCATATGACTTCCCAACAGTTACAACGGCACTCCTTCAACAAGAGCTGGGACGTCCTACAACAAGGCATTATTTCATCTTCCCTTTGGAAGAGTTTACGTGCGTGTAGCGCAATGGTATGTCAGAAGCCATGGGGAGATTGGACCAAACTCTGTGCTTTTGGACGCCAACGGTTGGTGACCTTGGCCCGTCAGTAAATTGCTGCCCCGGCTGACCATCCCAGCATGTGAGTATAGCTAAGAGGCCATAGCGAAGTCCACATGAAAGCCCCAAATGGGGCTGATGCATTGACCTCAAACCGAACTTTGATGACCTTCGATTATGAGTGATAAGGAATAAGGATTGATAAGGGATTATACATTATACATCATCATCTCAATGACGCTTGTACCCTAGCTTGTCATTGGTATATAGTGAGTCAAAGCTTCACTGATTCCGGTCGCACACTTGATCTACCCATCATTTACGGCTGGCATTCACAGTAGCAATGAAACCTCCGCAAGTTGTAGATGGCCCAGGTTGTGCTGACTTCCAAGCATTTGTGTCGGAAGGAAATGGAATTAGGCGTCGTGTGCAAGATCATTCACCATCATTTTAAGCCATCATTAGCCATCAGTATTTTTGCCAACCATCACAACCCCTGTAATCATCTTAAACCTGACATTTTGTCAGATTAAAAGCCATCAAGAAGCATCACACCATCAAACCATTCCCATGAAATCTTGCTGATTGGTTACAAAACATTAAGCCGTTAAACCATTCAAAACCATTCAAAGCCATCAATGAGGCATCCAAGGGTTTTGAATGGATTTTGAATGGATTTTGAATGGTTTTGATTGGTATTCAACCCCTTTAAGCTTCATATTCAACGTTGGATCAGCTGCATCCAAGACCTTTTAACCGTTGGCAGCTGATCCTTCACTGGCGCCCAGCTGAGGATGCTTTGGCGGCCAGCATCACTGGCTCTCCGCTACCCATCCTCACGCAGATCTTCGTCGCGTGGTCGTTGTAGGGTGGTCGTCATGGCTGGTTAGAGGATGGATCAGACCATTGATGGCTCAAGATGCTTCATGACGGGTATTATTATGGTATATTATAGTGGTTCAGGAGGGAGAATGATGCTTATTGATGGTTCAAGTTGTTTAATGATGGTTCGTGGTGGTGAGTGATGGTGAAAGATGGTGAAAGATGGCCGACGGTGAATGTTGGTTCAAGAGGAACAACGATTGTTAAAGACGGTTCAAGATGAATGTGATTACAGTTGGTTGCAAATGACTCCGCACAGTATCACTAATGATGTTTCATGATGTGCAACAGTGGTTACAGGTGCTTACTGACCCTTGATGATGATCAATAATGATTCACAATGATCCAAGTTCAAGTGAGCACTGCTAGCTTTGGCTATGCAATAAAAACAGCAAATTGCAATAGTTTGCGGTTGATCATGGTGATCGGTCCTCAGGGAATATGTTTATAGGTTTCTTGGGGTCAATAATGTCTAATACCATTAGCAGATATACCATGGTGTTGTGCTTATATCTTCTTGCTCGATAAACTGTCCGCGACTTGGTCGAGTCTTGCTCTTAGTCGTTGTGACATGCCCCCCATTTACCAGCACAGAGAAAAGGGTTGAATAGTGCACCCGTTATGCTCCAGTAAAAGTGTCTTATACACAATGCCAAAGCGTGGGGCAAAGGTAGGCAAACATCCCGATCCTGGCTGCACTCGAACACCTTTCTTCACTTTCAGATGGCTTTGCAGTCTGAGTTGCACCCATTGTGCAGTCATGTGGCCATTGCATGTTGCACTGATCATGTCTGCATAGCTTTGCTCATAACTCACTTGTAGACGTAGTGATACATTGTGCCTTTCTCAGCAAAAAGACCAAAAAGATGAGATTGCTGTTATTGATTGCCTCGCGGTTGTAGGTACACCGATATCACCTTTGCCGCGACATGCTATTGCGTGAGGATCGCTTTGATGCACTGTAAGCCAGACCAAAGCATTAAGCGTACACATGCATTGATGTTAGGCACATGATGGCACATGCATTTTTACATATTGGAAAAACTCTGCCATTTAATGAAGCTGCAAGCAAATACATCCAGCTACACATTCCATCTAAATCCCATAACGCAGCCAGGTTTGGGGATGTGCATTTCATTGCAGGCCATGTTTGCTCCATTTCTGGCCGCTCCAAATGGCTAAGCCATGGGCTGCGGCAACATCCTGATACGGCCAACCCGGGCAGCTGCCATAAAGCCATGGGTGGCCGAAGATGAGGTCCAAGCTGAGGGCGACGGTGATGCAGGGCCAGCTTCAGCATTGACAGTGGAGGAACGTGCCATTTTGCTGTCGCAGCTTCAAGGCCTTATGGCCACCATGACACTTCGCATGTCCGAGAAGCCTTCGTTGATGTCCACGGGTGCGAAGTCTATACCTCTGTCAACATCCTCATGCAACTTGTACGACACCATGCACCACTTCATCAAACCTGCCACCAAGCAGCGGAAGTGTTCCTACGTGGAGCTTGTTGCCGAGGGCCCTCAGCTGTCCCAATGGTTTGTGTCCCATTGGTGGGGTGAGCCTGTGGTCCAGTTCATCGCATGTATTGAGAAACATTCGCATCACCGGAAGTTGACGGAGGTCCCCTACTGGGTCTGTGCCTATGCCAACAATCAATGGCAGTTGGGTGATGAGTTAGGGGCAGATCCTCGGAACTCTTCGTTTCGACGAGCCCTGGATGTATCAGTTGGTACCCTGTCGATCCTGGACGATTGCGCCACAGTGTATAGCCGAATTTGGTGTGACTATGAGGTGTATGTCACCTTGAACAAAGGCACTTGGACCACTCACCTCTACGACATCTACACCTGGCAACAAGGAGAGGTCGTGGGTTTGACGGATGGGGTGGCACCCATCGACCAACGAGGTGCCAGCTGGTGGTGGGAGGACAAGAAGCATCAGCGGGAAAAGAACTTCCCCTTGGACCTGGCGAAGGCTGCGATGAAGATCCGAGTCCAACAGGGTGAAGCCTCGGTGGAGGAGGACCGGCGTCGCATTCTTCACGCCATCTGCGGCACGGATCTGTCCGGTGGTCAGGTGGAAGAGCCACCCACCGAGCACCCTGCGTATGACGGGGTGAACGCCACGTTGCATGCGCGATTCGCCTTGAGCACCTGGGTTTTGGCCTTGCAACACGGTGAGGATGTCCAGAGCTATGCCCGTGTGTTGTCCGCGTCGCACCTCACGCGGATCAGTTTGAGTTTCAGATCCAAGAGCTACGTCACAGATGCCATGCTGATGACCTTGGCGACGGCCCTGCCGAAGACCTTGAAAGAACTGTGTTTAGTGATAACGAGGTGCAAGAAACTGTCAGATGAGGGCATTCTGGCTGTGGCAGCAGCCATGGGGAACCTCCCTTTAGAGCACCTGCACCTGGATTTGGCGCATAGTTCTCTTACAGACGCAGCCTTGGAGGCCGTATGTTCCAACCTGCCTTGGCGAAGCTTAAAGCATTTGTGGCTCAGCATAGGCATGAACAAAGAGGTCACCAACCTTTCAGTGCAGCACTTGGCCAACAGCTTGGCATCCTGTCCCCCCGACTCGGCTGTGTTGCAGGAGCTGTTTGTGGCCCTGGTGCAGTGCCCGAAGATCACCGGGCAGTCGCTTCATCTCCTGGGCTCAGTGACTGGTTCAACCGCCTCGTGGACGTACGGCCTGCGAAGCTATTCCCTCCTGCTGGGATCTTTGGACCTGGAAGATGCAGATCTGCTGGTGGCGCTGGAAGGTTTGCCACAGAGCTTGGAGGAATTCTTCTTGGACTGCTGGGCTTGCAGCAAGCTTACCTTGAAGGTGCTCATGGTCTTGGGAGAGAAACTCCGAACCCTGCACTCTTTGAGACTTTTGGAGCTGACTTTTGGGGAAATTCCAGGAATCTCCGGGGTCAATGGCCGACATTATGCCCAGCGCACACTGGCTCCGTTGCCGGATGCGTTGGCGGGCCATGAGCAGCTAGAGATTCGGTTTTACACCTGATGCAGTCAACCCAGGCGGGGTGAAGCCCAAGATCGGATTGAAACTACGACGAGCATCAACTATCAACCAGCATCAACCAAAATCATTCATCAATCTTTATATAAGCCATTATGGTACACTATTATGCAATCCTTTTTTCCTTGTCATTCACTGTCATTGACCCTTGTTTGACTATCATTATCAACCAATATTCGATAGAGTTTAAAGATTATACATCAGTGAATTCTGAGTGCGGCAAGGATTAAGTGGAGACTTGGTTGCTGCCAAAGCTGCCGCCTCGTCCACCAAGTTTCCGATACTTTTTGGGTGCTCTAGAAACAGAGTGTACCCAGTCCAAAGTGCGCTGCAACACGCCAAAGGCGTGTTGGCGGGTGAGGTGTTTCCGCGCCATCCTGGCAGTCAAAATCATCCCCGACCTTTTTGAAGTTTCTTCGTGCCCTTTCATGAATGTCAATGAAGGTCAAACAGGCGACTTTGTTCACTATGACAACTGTTTCTCTCATTCCCTCAGGTCGACTTGTCGGATTTCTACCCTTGGCTTTGCGACTGTCCTGCTGGCACATTTGGCCCCAACGGTTCGCACTGCTACTCGGACTGCGCCAAAGAACAACTCGGGTGGTGCCTTTGTTTGTCCTGCCTTTTTTTTGGCGATAACAAACAACTCGGGTTTAGCGTGTTTTGTGCTTGTGCTTGTCGTCACGATGTTTTGTTTGTATATTTTTGTTTGGTTTCAAATCTTGAGTTGGAGCTACAGCCACAAAGAGTTGGAGTTTTAGACGTGGAGCTATTTAGATAAGATGGCATGCAAGGCTACCAATCTACGACGATTTCGCGGCAAAATATGATACAAACTCAGGCGGACGTTTGACACTCTCGACAGAAATTCAAAGGGATCAGAAGCATTTAAACGGAGGGGTTCCTGTGGGACATGGACATTTGCGCCTACTATAGAGACGCATGAGATGCTAGAAATTGCAAAATGGCGATTGGGCATCCATACGCTCCCTCTTTTGCCATGAGTTCATAATTTTGGGATTTACTGACAAATAATGTTTGCCGAAAAGAACCTTTCGGCCACTTGGTTCAAATTGATCGGTTTCGTTTTTCAGTTCCTATGGAACTGCTGTTGTGCATGTGGTCTTCCATCTCGACCGCTGGGTTGGGCAATGGCGTGTCATTTCTGTTCTGAACAGCCTCTCCCGGTTGTTTTCTCAAGAGCCCACGGTTTCTCAGCCAGAGCAGTTGGATATTATTCATTGTCAGGCATGATGGTGGTTGATTGGCCATACACAACTGGGAGGTTTTTGACCTAAACCAGCAACCTTCAAGCTGCCAATTGCGTAGGTCTTCCGAGCGATTGCCACATCCCCAAACTTTGTTTGTGCTGTCCTAGCAAGTTCGAGCTTGGACCACGATCAACCATTGACAAGCTATGAACCCCAGTACTTGTTCCAGTCGTTTTTGTTCAAACTAACCCTTTTTCAAAGTATGAGAGACCAAGATCACTATGTATTGGCTATTTCTTCCCGTTTGTCAGTGGTTAGGTAAGCTAGTTTCAGCATTAGTTGGTACTGATTGATGGTGGTAAGAAAACACATTTCTGACCATTGCCACCCCATTGCTGGAAACCATCTACTAGCCAGCCATTGTATATAGTGTTATGTGTTCTTGAAATCATGTTTTGATTGTCCATTGAACCGATCAAAGAGCATTCGTTAGACAAATCACTGACCATTTCTACCCATTCATCTTAGACTACCCATTCATCTTACATTGGACCATGGCAGAGTCTTGCGAATTGAGGTGAGGTATGCCCCATGAACCACTACTGCCCATCCGCAGGCGACTGAGCTGCACATTGCCAGTAATTCTCGCGGGGGACTCGAGTCGTAGATCCTCTAGTATATGAACTGAACATGTGTATTTACTATAGTTGGCGGGCAATTTTGATAATATGTAATTTATCTCTCTTTGGCATCATGGGTTGGTTGACTCATCGTTTTTTCAGAGAGGTTAAAGCCACCATCCAGTGTAGGTATTCACTGTACTCATCCGCAAGCATATGCATGTACATAGTACAAAGCGTTTGCTTTCACAGAAATTGCAACCATTTCTTCATCCATGTTGCCCGATACATGTACCAGCCACAGCAAGGATACACTTTGGTCTCCCCAAGGAGTCCGCAAAGTTACCCGAAACTTAGCGGGCCACAATGTTGGGCATGCTGGCATGTACCAAGTTTAATTGCAACAGGCAGACTTTTTGCCATCACGGTTTAAGTGACTAGCATTGATTGAATGATCGTAATACTTGATAGTGATAAACGAAAACTCAGCAGTGGTTCATTGCAAACTGGTTACTAGCTGCGTAACAAACTGTAACATAATTAGATCACATTATGTTAGAAATTAGAACCATGATTTAATAGTGTTAGAAATTTTAATCATGCTTGATCACTGTTTCATAGTCCGAAATAGTGGTCAAATTCAATCACTGCTAAAGGCCCTCGCCCATGATCAGGGCATTTTGCTGCTTGACCAGCTGACCACCTCGTTTTGGGACAGTTTTTGTGGGTCAAGTGGCTGGTCATGACAGATCATAGCCTCAACAGCAGTTAGATGATTCCTAGGGGCCCCGGGTATCGCTGAGCCTCGTATCGCTTCGGAGTCACCCTCGGAGCGGCCAAGGAAATCTCTCCGTGGCGATGAAGCTTGACTCCAGCACCCGGCCTGGGGGCTGTGCACGGCCTTGGCCACCCGAATTGAGTGATGTCAGCTATTGGTGTTCAAGCGTGTTGCAGCTTGATGCAGGTTGCCAACGAACGAAATGATCGCCTTCTAAGGTACCCATCATATCCCATCATTGCATATTGATACTCTATGGTCGTTGTTTCATTTCTTTTGGCCATCATTCTTTGTCACCAACTGTCACCATAGTCAACCCGTATTAGCCTTTGATTACTATGAACGTCAAACTCGAACTCTAAGGCTTGTGCTTGTTTACCATCCTCAACTCTTGACGGTGGTATTGTGTGGAATTCATGGTTAACCGACATTGACCATCAGCCTTGCATTTGTTTGCCTTCATTGACATTTAGATATGACATGCAATTCATGATTTGTGTTCCCCATTGCTGTTTTGCAATGGTATACCCAACATGCCCCAACAACTGTTCCTTACCAACGATTGCCGGAATTAACCGCCATTTGTTGATAAGTGTGACTAACCCACTGTATGAGCAACAATGTTATTTGCAATCATCACACTTGTTTTTTGTTGCAGTAATCAATGCTGGTTTAGCAGCCAGTACAAGCAATAGATTATCCGGCATTTGCCAGCATTGATCATCATCCACCATTACTTGTTCCTTGTTAAGCATATACTTTGCCATTGGCAAACGTCATAAACCACCATTTATGGCTCGCTATCATTGCTAACTGGCACCGTCATTGATGGTAACCGTTAACCATTGACTCAAGTCAAATATCACTGGTGAATATTGGTGATTTTTTTAAATCTTGATCGGGCAATGAACCGCCTCTTTTACCAATTCACACCACATTGAAAACCATTGGTCCACCAGCCGGCCGATCGGTGCAGCCATTACCAAGCGCTTCAGTATTCACCACATTTAAGCATCAACACGAACCATCTGAATCATCAGCCATGATTATTTAGCCATTCCTGACCATCATCAGCCATGAATAGACTCACTGTCAACCTTAGCATGATGGCTAATGATAAGGATTGACTCAATAAACCTTACCACTGTCAACCATCATCGACCACTGTGACCTGATGACCTGGGACTCACATCTGCTGACCAAGGAACCAGGACCCAAAGCCATGCCCGCCCAATTCAGGGACCACTCGGGAGGGTCTTTCCAAGGTGCGCTGCGGTGCTCTGCGGCGCGTTGCGGTAGTGGGGACGATGCGGCGAATGGCATGTAGCTACGATATGCTACGATGAGTCATGGTTGTTGGATGATGTTGGACGCTTATAATGATTACATATGACTATACATATGACCTATTTGGTGAATGATGAACTCTAGAGATAACGGTCCAACATCATAGAGGTTAATTAGAAACTTGTTTACCGTAGAGGTTAATAATGCTGCTGGATGATCTATGTTTAATGATGGTTAATGATGGTTGATGATGGCTGATGGTTGATGATGGTTGATGATGGTTGATTGTTAATGATGGTTGATGGTTGATGATGGTTGATGATGTTCTATTTGTAATAAGTTGATGGTTGATCAGGGTTCAGTGATGTTCATGATGCTGACTTGATGGTGAACTTTAAAAAACAGAGGTAAGCAAGTGTGGATCAGGGGTTGTAAGGGTCAATTCATGTCAATTCATGGTGATTGTTGCAATGACCAGAGGAGGTAAAAAGCAGCAGAGACAGTGCTTGAAATGTACGGGTTCGCTTTTTTAACGTTTCCTGTTTTTTCCTTCGAGACACGTACTCTCCCAGCTGTAGCAATGTTTAGACAGAGATTTCGAAGAGCAAAATTACTTGAATGTAAGCTTGACATGATGAATTGAGATGACAGTCTGATGAATTGAAACAATGAGACAAGGTTGAGATTATATAAACAGGATCATTGAAGCACCAAACGGCTATCAGTTGTCACTGGATACCGGAGGGTACATACACAAGCCAGAGCAGCTATTTGTTGAACACTTACTGCACTTGCCAAGGGTTTCTCACTGCACTTGCTTAGGGTTTCAGACGCATTGGCCACACCCATGACATAGACATCATAGACCTTAGCATGGTATGCCGACAGCACATTTCTTGGACACGCTGCCAGAATGGCTCACTGGTGCCAGTTCCGAGACCTGAGACTCTTTCAGCTTCGCATTCATTTTAGTGTTTGACACCTTGAGATCAATTTGGATAAACGGAGAGACATCGAGAGATGTTTTTGTTGGGAATTGAGCTGGTTTGGGACGGGGCTTTTAGAATGACTCTTATTGTTCCCCTTTTTTCATTATTTGTTTGAGCTTGCTGCACTCCAGTGAGTCTACAGCAATCTTCTGAATATAGCACAGATAATATCATAGAGAGAGGTAGTTTTTCAGTTGCACACACTCACACAATAGCCAATACACATAGACATGCCTGTGATGTGCAACTATACGTATCCGTTCAAGTATGGCTCATGATTTGCACAGACCACGCACACGCATACGCCCAGACGGCGTACGATAGATGTATTGTCTTCATATTCAGTATGCGGATCTGATGGTATATACGTTGCGTTTGCATGCTGTCAGTTTGCTGTTTGTCACTGCCTCAGGTCAACGATTGCGAGTGCCTTCCAGGGTTCTACAGCAACACTTCGGATCCTGCAACTGCGCCATACCACTGTGACTGGGCAGGGCCAGTAGCAGTTGCCGTTCAGCTTATGAATAGCAGGTGTACTGGTGGTGACTCACGCTTGAATGATAGCTACTCCTGGTGAACCAGGGCAACTACTGGCTGGGTAGTTTATGGTCACCTGGTGGTTGATTGATCAGTAAACGTTGCTCATGATGGCTGATCACTATGGTCAATTGATGGCTCAGTCAGCAATGGCAAATGGTGGTTGATCAGCACTGTTCAGATCTGTTCAGTATTGCACAGTAATGGCCGGGATTCCCACACTTAGCGGCTGCGAAAAGGTGACGACAAGCAACGACAAGCACCAGGGCCAAGCTGAGGTCAGCGATGCCCCGAATCCTTCACCTCAGACTATGGATCTTGGCACGGCTCCAAGTTGGGGCGAACTTCGCAGTGGGAGATGCAAGGGGCAGGCGGGCTCATGTTTTTACACAATGCTTTGAGTGGCTGTTGGTTGGGAGGGAGCTAAGAAACCAGGGGTGTCCCCATACCTTTCCAATGGGGGAGCCAAGGAGTCTTGTCCGAGCCCTTTTGCTGCAGCTTTCTTTTTGTGTATACACTTTCCATGCTTATCTAGATGGATAAACAGATATGTGCTTGTGGGCAATTCTGAAGTGACTGGATGCCTGCCAAAATTTGCCGTGGGTGAAAGTTGCCAACCACACCTGACGGGTTTGACATGCGGAGCTGGAGTCTTGCGTCAATATCCTGAAGTGGTATGCATCAAACGGCTTAACAGATGCTATTGATTGATTTCATCAATCTAGGGGAGGTCTCTGTCTAGTCGAGGTATCGCCATGACAGATGGACCAGTTTGATTTAATTGATCACTTCCATGCTTCTGATCATCCGCCATCAGCCTCCTATGATTGAATCAATAATTGCTTATTGCCACATGTCCCTGTGTTGCAAGCCACTGGTGGGGCATCTCTGTGATCAAATCCGGCGACGGCTGGGCACCTCAGCCTGAGCCCTGCCAACCCCAAGGGGTGCATCGGTAAACACTGTGGAGGCCTAGGGCCATCATGGTCATCAACATTTTTTGACACGCCTGAATTACACCACCTACATGCCATCAGAAACAGCTGGAAGAGCATAGGTGGATATTTTTGTTCCATCTTGTTCCTGTTGCAGGTAGTGTGTTCCTGCTTTCTAGCTATCCAGTGGTATGGCTGTGGGTCAAAACCCTGTACTCCTTGTTCCCCCACAATTCAGCATTGATAATCATTGTTTTTCGCTTCTATTGTTGGTGATTATCCCCCACTACTGGTAGTTGGTTGATTAAGATATTGACCCATAGCCATAGCCATATTTGTTCGTATTGTAGGTCCACATCACCACACAGAGCCAAGCCGGTGAGCCCAAGGCAATGCCACAGCTGCTTCTTCGGATTTCGCCCGGTACACACGGGGGATACGGTTGGTCGCCATGGCGACTGCATGCCGGACTGGTGCCTGGATGTCGAAGGGGCTTGGGAGAGTCGATCGGCTGTTTTTAGTATCTGGGATCATGTCGAGGTCTTGTATCGAGCTCGGTGTGAGTTTGGCCTAGGGGTTTAATTCGACTTGGGCTATGGCATTGTTTTCCACGATTGGACTGGGATTAAATATGGTACATTGTCGACTTACTACCAGGATTCTGGCCGATCCAGAATGTTTTGCTTCAGGTGATCTCCACCCTGGCATGTCATTTGATATTTGACAAGCTATTTGGCACCATATCTGACATCCTATGTGACATTCCATGTGGCACGGGAGCATTTGAACTCCACTGGGAGCTATGAACCAAACAGATGGCAGCTGGTATGGCTGTCCGGCAGCCTGGATGGTCAATGGTTGCATTTTTGGGGCTTGCTCTCCGTTGTGAATCGGCAAGTTTTGTAGTATATAGGAAGGCTTGACTGTGATTGACACATGTGGTGCTGACATTTTCGCCACTTGCATCCTGCAAGGTTTGGAGTGGGCTACTTTGTAGCCGCTTGGGCATGACAAGCAGGAAGTTCTGCATATGGGAGCCGATCGCAAATGTGAACCTAAGAATTATGAATGGGTATACGTATTTTGACATCCGCGATTGTAAAACACTGCATCGCGATTGATCGGCGATTGTTTTGCGATGGATGTAGTCATCTACTGTGTTGCAATAGTTTGGATATGTTTGGATTTGATCGGAAAATCCGCGATTGATCCGCGATTGGTTTGCGATTGTGGCGCGATTGACACACCCCTCAATGCAGCCACCAGCCCATGCCATGTCCCTTGCCCATTTCTTCCAAAGGGAAAAATCCATCCGCGATTGTCACCTATGGGATCGCGGTTGGTTGGCGGTTGATCGGCGATTGTATTTACCCCGGGAACCTTTATTTAGATCAAAACCCATATGGGCGTCGACGTGTGTTGGCCTTTGGTATAGGATGAAGATGAGCATGCATCCCTCTTGGGATTGGGCAAAAGTCAATGCAACAGGACTTGCATCAAAAATCATCGCTCTCGTTTTGCTACCTTGTTGATGTCACAATATGTCACAGCTAGCAGAATTCATAGATGAATAGATGGTTCATTTTGTAGTTGAGAAATGTTACAGTGCTATCTTGCTCCAAGCGGTGCTAGACCAAATTATCTTCAAACACCATGGTCCCATCACAATTCGAGGTCAGCATCCGTGGTACCTTTAGCTACCTGAGCGGGCTGGTTGCCTATTTGTTGGAGGAGATTCAAACTGCCAACCAGCAAAGTATAATTGTCAGTTGTCCTTGTTTGCTGACAACTGGGAGTTGATAGCGGAAACTGGAACAACTTCGGAAGCAAACCCACAACTTCAGTATAACTTCTGAATCTGATGACAGGGAAGCTTCCGAAACAACTCCCAACAACAACTGAACTTCGGAAGTAACAACTGTTCAATTGTTGTTGGGAGTTGTTTTGCTGCTTCGCCTTCACGTTCATCTACACACATGAAAAATGCATGGGATTGACCTACCAAGCGTTGAACCAGCTGACACATCAACAGCGGTCAGATGGTGACCCTGTCAGTCAGGCTCGATAACCATATGGCTATATCATTTTTAACCGTGAGATGACTCACCGTTCCATAATATTCTATAAACTTCTTCGCAAAAAATATAGCTATACTCTCGAGAGGGCGATGGAGAAGAGAAGAAGAAACTATATTATGAAGTCATCATTGAGATAATCCCTACATTAGACGATGAAATCAAAAATCAAAATTCAAGATCGCTATCACGGTCACGATCAAACCTCATTATGTGGATCATTTGTACAGATGGTGCATCACCAGCTCATGTTTAAGCTGGGGGTTTATTTATATGAATCTACCAGGGGTCCACCCTGGGTGGGGTGTCGTGTCTAGCAGCTTGGCAAACCACGGGGGCCCAGTGAGGTGCTGCAAATTGCTATGATTCAGCTGGCTATGCTGCTACTTGCCGTGGCGAAGGGCTGATTTGTATAGATTTATGGTATTAGAAGTGCCCCCCAGAACCCAAAGTGATGATTTTTCCCGAATGCGTAGCACGGGGTCTCGTTTCATAGTGGGGGTCTGGGGGTGGAGACGTGTTCGCTGGACGTTGCGTTTACGACCGCAAGTGTTCGCAACCGACCGCAACCGACCGCAAGTGTTCGCAACCGACCGCCGCCGACCGCGGTAGGGCCGTAAGGCCCGTACCATTGGGGGAAGCGTGTGGAGGTGGTCAGTTTGCGTGGTCTTGCGTGTCCTGCAATCTCGTTTTGCGTGACAGGCGTGGCACTTTGTAGCATCGCAGCCTGTGTCATGACGGGTCCGAAGTCCATTTTGTGTGGCAGGTGCAATAGATTCTGCACAGGTGTGTTGGTGTGGTGTGTTGGTGTGGTCGGCGGTCCAGTCTCCGTACCATTGGGGGAAGCGTGTGGAGGTCGTCAGTTTGCGTGCTTTTGCGTGTCCTGCAATCTCGTTTTGCGTGACAGGCGTGGGACTTTGTAGTATCGCAGCAGGTCTCATGATGCTTCCCAAGTCCACTTTGCGTGGCAGGCGCAATAGATTCTACACTGGTGTCTTGGTGTGGCGGGTTGGTGTGGTTGGCAGTCAGGTCTCCGTACCATTGGGTGAAGCGTGTGGAGGTGGTCAGTTTGCGTGGTTTTGCGTGTCCTACAACCTCGTTTGGCGTGACAGGCATGGCACTTTGTAGTATCGCAGCAGGTCTCATGCGTGTCCTGCAATCTCGTTTTGCGTGAGAGGCGTGGGACTTTGTAGTATCGCAGCAGGTCTCATGATGCTTCCCAAGTCCACTTTGCGTGGCAGGCGCAATAGATTCTACACTGGTGTCTTGGTGTGGCTGGTTGGTGTGGTTGGCAGTCAGGTCTCCGTACCATTGGGTGAAGCGTGTGGAGGTGGTCAGTTTGCGTGGTTTTGCGTGTCCTACAACCTCGTTTGGTGTGGTGTGGTGCGGTGTGGTGTGGTGTGTTGGTGTGGCGTGGTGTGGTGTGGTGTGTCTGGTGTGGTGTGGTGTGGTGCGGTGTGGTTTGTTGTGGTGTGGTTTGGTGCGGTGGTGTGGTGTGGTGTGGTGTGGTGTGGTTTGTTTTGTTGTGGTGTGGTGTGGTGTGGTGTGGCGTGTTGTGGTGTGAATGTCCCGCCAACAGTGTCTCACCAAGAGTGTCTTGCCGAGAATGTCTTACAAAGAGTGTCTTACAAAGAGTGGTAATGTGGTGTGAGGTGGGGTGGTGTGGTGTTTTGCGTTGGTGGTTCGTGACATGTGGAATCCTTGATGCTTTTCAAACTGCTTTGATTTTTTTGGGGCACATGGAGCTGTCACATATGAAGTCCTGCTTTCAACAAATGTGGAAAGCCAGGCAAGTGTTTTTTTTTGACCCTGACGATTGTGTTTTTGATTTTCGAGAATTGAGCTGGACGCTATGGACTTTTGTCTTGGATGATTGAGATGTTTTGGACACGTGGAATTCTTTAGTCCTCTCTTCCCTCAACATGAGCATGTGGAGCTTCTTCTTGCTTGGCCTCTTTCCTCACTTGAGACATGACTTCAGACACGTGGAATGCTGGATACAGCCAAGGTTTTTTTTGACCCTGACGATTGTTTTTTTTGATTTTCGAGAATTGAGCTGGACGCTATGGACTTTTGTCTTGGATGATTGAGATGTTTTGGACACGTGGAATTCTTTAGTCCTCTCTTCCCTCAACATGAGCATGTGGAGCTTCTTCTTGCTTGGCCTTTTTCCTCACTTGAGACATGACTTCAGACACGTGGAATTCTGGATACAGCCAAGTTTTTTTTTTGACGCTGACGGTTGCGTTTTTGATTTTCGAGAATTGAGCTGGACGCTATGGAATTTTGTTTTGGATGATTGAGATGTTTTGACACGTGGAATTCTCTAGTCTTCTCTTCCCTCAACATGAGCATGTGGAACTTCTTCTTGCTTGGCCTCTTTCCTCACTTGAGACATGACTTCACACACGTGGAATCCTGGATACAGCCGAGTGTTTTTTTTTTGACGCTGACGATTGTGTTATTGTGTTTTTGATTTTCGAGAATTGAGCTGGACGCTATGGAATTTTGTTTTGGATCATTGAGATGTGTTTACACGTGGAATTCTCTAGTCTTCTCTTCCCTCAACATGAGCATGTGGAGCTTCTTCTTGCTTGGCCTCTTTCCTCACTTGAGACATGACTTCAGACACGTGGAATCCTGGATACAGCCAAGTTTTTTTTTGATGCTGACGATTGTTTTTTTTTGATTTTCGAGAATTGAGCTGGACGCTATGGGGTTTTGTTTTGGATGATTGAGATGTTTTGGACACGTGGAATTCTTCAGTCCTCTCTTCCCTCAACATGAGCATGTGGAGCTTCCTCTTGCTTGGCCTCTTTCCTGACTTGAGACATGACTTCAGACACGTGGAATTCTGGATACAGCCAAATTTTTTTTGATGCTGACGATTGTTTTTTTTGATTTTCGAGAATTGAGCTGGACGCTATGGAATTTTGTTTTGGATGATTGAGATGTTTTGGACACGTGGAATTCTTTAGTCCTCTCTTCCCTCAACATGAGCATGTGGAGCTTCTTCTTGCTTGGCCTCTTTCCTCACTTGAGGCATGACTTCAGACACGTGGAATCCTGGATACAGCCAAGTTTTTTTTTGACGCTGACGATTGCGTTTTTGATTTTCGAGAATTGAGCTGGACGCTATGGAATTTTGTTTTGGATGATTGAGATGTTTTGGACACGTGGAATTCTTTAGTCCTCTCTTCCCTCAACATGAGCATGTGGAGCTTCTTCTTGCTTGGCCTCTTTCCTCACTTGAGGCATGACTTCAGACACGTGGAATCCTGGATACAGCCAAGTTTTTTTTTGACGCTGACGATTGCGTTTTTGATTTTCGAGAATTGAGCTGGACGCTATGGAATTTTGTTTTGGATGATTGAGATGTTTTGGACACGTGGAATTCTTTAGTCCTCTCTTCCCTCAACATGAGCATGTGGAGCTTCTTCTTGCTTGGCCTCTTTCCTCACTTGAGGCATGACTTCAGACACGTGGAATCCTGGATACAGCCAAGTTTTTTTTTGACGCTGACGATTGCGTTTTTGATTTTCGAGAATTGAGCTGGACGCTATGGAATTTTGTTTTGGATGATTGAGATGTTTTGGACACGTGGAATTCTTTAGTCCTCTCTTCCCTCAACATGAGCATGTGGAGCTTCTTCTTGCTTGGCCTCTTTCCTCACTTGAGGCATGACTTCAGACACGTGGAATCCTGGATACAGCCAAGTTTTTTTTTGACGCTGACGATTGCGTTTTTGATTTTCGAGAATTGAGCTGGACGCTATGGAATTTTGTTTTGGATGATTGAGATGTTTTGGACACGTGGAATTCTTTAGTCCTCTCTTCCCTCAACATGAGCATGTGGAGCTTCTTCTTGCTTGGCCTCTTTCCTCACTTGAGGCATGACTTCAGACACGTGGAATCCTGGATACAGCCAAGTTTTTTTTTGACGCTGACGATTGCGTTTTTGATTTTCGAGAATTGAGCTGGACGCTATGGAATTTTGTTTTGGATGATTGAGATGTTTTGGACACGTGGAATTCTTTAGTCCTCTCTTCCCTCAACATGAGCATGTGGAGCTTCTTCTTGCTTGGCCTCTTTCCTCACTTGAGGCATGACTTCAGACACGTGGAATCCTGGATACAGCCAAGTTTTTTTTTGACGCTGACGATTGCGTTTTTGATTTTCGAGAATTGAGCTGGACGCTATGGAATTTTGTTTTGGATGATTGAGATGTTTTGGACACGTGGAATTCTTTAGTCCTCTCTTCCCTCAACATGAGCATGTGGAGCTTCTTCTTGCTTGGCCTCTTTCCTCACTTGAGGCATGACTTCAGACACGTGGAATCCTGGATACAGCCGAGTGTTTTTTTGACGCTGACGATTGTTTTTTTATTTTCGAGAATTGAGCTGGACGCTATGGAATTTTGTTTTGGATGATTGAGATGTTTTGGACACGTGGAATTCTTTAGTCCTCTCTTCCCTCAACATGAGCATGTGGAGCTTCTTCTTGCTTGGCCTCTTTCCTCACTTGAGACATGACTTCAGACACGTGGAATCCTGGATACAGCCAAGTTTTTTTTTGACGCTGACGATTGTTTTTTTTTGATTTTCGAGAATTGAGCTGGACGCTATGGAATTTTGTTTTGGATGATTGAGATGTGTTGACACGTGGAATTCTCTAGTCTTCTCTTCCCTCAACATGAGCATGTGGAGCTTCTTCTTGCTTGGCCTCTTTCCTCACTTGAGACATGACTTCAGACACGTGGAATCCTGGATACTTTTCTGAGATGTTTTGACATGTGGAATTCTCATCCTTTTCTGCTTTCAACATGAGCCTGTAGAGCTTCTTTTTTCTTTGCTTCCTTTTTCACTTGAGACATTTCATGAGACATGTGGAATCCTGAATTTCTTTCATATCTTTTGCCTTGACATCCCTTGCTATGTGGAGCTCTCGAACGAGTCTGCAAAGAAACACCGACTCCGAGTGGTGTCAGCACAGTCTGGCGGCGTTGTCCCCGACGTGCCCAATTTTGGAACAGAGCAACCAATTTTTAGGAACAGAGCAGCCAATTGTGCGTTCATTGTTTTGGCTCACAGACTGCGTCTGAGCGGCCGATTGGTTTGGGTGATGCTTTGATGTTCTTTTTGATTGTGGAACATTTGAGGATGACCTGTGTTGGATTTGCCTATTTGAAATAGCGAGTTCATTTTGTGACAGCAGTGCCGCGTTTGCATTACACATTTCACATTCAGCAGGGTATTTGCACTTAGCAGTGTGAAGCAGCAGGAGAGCATTGAGAAATTGTTTGTAGAAATGATTGCTTTGAAGAGCTAGGGAAGATGTTTGTTACTTTGAAGAGCCAGGGGGAATTTTTGTTCATTTGAATAATGTGGTGAGAGGATTGTGTCTCACAGATTTTGTCCGAGCGGTCGATTGGTTTGGATACGACATGGCCGCATTTGCCCTTTACCCGTTTCATAGTGAGCACTGCGTTTGCTGTTGCTACTTTGAACAAGCAGAAGAGCATTGAGACATCTTCTATATGAATGAATGATTACAAGAAGGTGGGCGAGGTTTGTTAATTTGTTTGTGTGAATTAATATTGCCCGAGATGGCAAATCGATTATCTGCGCGGCGATGGCGGAAGTTGGCACGAGCTGGCAGTCTTCGAGGGCGGCCTGCGCGCTTCGTTGCCGCTGCCGCGCTGTGCTTTGCGCTGGCTTGTGGTACTTGCTTGGCTGCGCTGCTGCCTTTCTCCATGCTGCTGGGCGTAGCTGCGGCGGTGGTGCTGCCGAGCTTGCTTCGTTGCGTGCAGGTGGGGCAACTTGGAGAGCTGCTGCAGCCACAGGAGCGGAGTTTGCGTGCAATATTCTTCGTGGTATTTGTGTGTGTTTTTTTTCACATGGCTTGGCAGTGATGTTTTGCAACCGCTGGCAGGAGTGGCTTTTGCTTTTTGTGCAACGAGCGCCGTGCAGTTGCATGGTGTCGGACAACGTGGATGATATTACGGTGTTTTGACAGCAGACCAAAAGTATGCCGTTTTGATTGCAAGGTTTGTGTGACGAAGTTATTTTGTTTCAACCAATCGAGATGTGTGTGTGTGTTTAATTTAGCGCTGATTGTTATTTTATGTTTGACAGTGATGATTTTGCCCATGTAACGGCATTGAGCTTCTGCTTGAAAATATCCTGTGTTGGCAACTATAGTTTACCGATGCCTAGGTGCTACTTACTCTGCTTATTGCATCCGCTTGTCTGTTGCGTTTGCACGCAGAAGATTTGTGGACGTGTCGCCTGTACACTTTCATGTTGTTGGTTTCGCTGCCGTGGCAAGAAATGTTTTCAGCAAGTGGATGTCTCGTGTTGCGGCGTTGTCCCACACGGGTCTTCATGTTGATGCATCCGTGGCCAGAAGCTTTCAAAGATTTGTGTTCGAGTTGTCCCACATGGTTTTGGATTTTAATGCTTTCTTTGAAATGTCCTTTGTTTCCACCGAAGAAGAAGTCGGATGCTGAGAAAATGGAACTTGCACGTGCTGAGTTGGAGCAGTTCCGTGCCACACATGGGCAGATGCCATCGCAAGTCTCTCGTCTTCCAGGCAGTCGATCTTTGTATTGGAGACTGAAGAAGCTTAAGCTTTTGCATTTGTTGCAACGTGATTGGCGAGAGGAGGCTTGCAAGTCTACAATGGCTTTTCTGCAAAAGCATGGACGGTTACCTCGTCGACAAAGATGCTTGAATGATGAACTTTGTGAAGAAGATGTCTTGGCTCGGCGACGGAGCCGTGTTCTTGAAGTGAAAGCATCTTTGAGTGAGGCTTTGTTGCAGCAATTCAGTGCTCTCTTCGATGCTGCTGAACTGGTTACTGATGATATCCATGTATCTACCTGTCATGATGTGCTGGAGTTCTTTCAGTCGTTTTCGCGTTTGCCGAAGAGACAAGTGTGTGACAATGAAGAAAAAAGGTCAGAGGATGCTTTGGCTAGACGTTGGGACCGTTTGCTTCTGCAACGGGATACGGTC
>VSDK01026932.1:300911-311426 GCA_009767595.1 Symbiodinium kawagutii
TGAAACACTGTGATACTTGGAATCTTCTATTCTTCTCTTCTTCGAACATTTCCATTCTTTGCCGCTTCCTTACTTAAGACATGACTTCTTTCAAGTTTTGTGTTCATCAAATAATAAGCGGATTGACGTTTGTGTGACACGAACAATATTGGGCAGGTGGTTGACACGATTGCGGTGAGGGAGTTTGAACTTGCTGGGGCCAAACACAAGAGTGATGCGTTGCTCTTTCTGTTGCAATGTTTTTCGCATGGAAAACGACCGTTGGCCCGCGAAAGATATCCCAAGCAGCGAGTGCTTCGCAAACAACTATGCAAAACTAGACTTTATGTTTTTCCTGTCTTCAGTTCTCGTGTCATGAACGTGCTCTTCGATTACATCGGGACGCTAGTTGATGAGGATGGCATTGCTACACTGATTGGCAATTCGATGGACCATTTCAATGAAATACAATCTGTTCTCGGTTTGGGTGGCTCCAGTCGAAGATCATCTTATGGCTGGCATCGTGAACAATTGTCGTCTGCTGAATATGTTGCGGTTGTCAGCAGAGAAGTCAGTGCCAATCTAGATCTCATGTCTGAAGCTAGAAGACGTCCTCGTCCTTCGCAAAAGCAAGCCACGGCGGAAGAAGAAGAGGCAGACTTGGGACTTCGTGCAGAGTATGTGGAAGTGGATGGGGATGAGTCCGATGCACATACGGATGATTTACATACTGTTCCCCTTGTGAAGCCTGACTTGCAATATCAGCCTCGTTTGCATGTTGACCAGAACCATGTGTTGACTTTAGCTCATCGTTTGGATGTGCAGAGCGGTGGACCAGGCAAAGTGGGTGCGAGCAGGAAGCGAGCAGTTGAGTTTGTGAAGCAATACAAAGAGAAGTATGACGAACTTCAGCGTCCTCGAGCTTGTCAACGGGATGCTTCAAGAACCATGCCTTTCGGACAAGGTGAGATCCATCAAGGTTTGAAGCATCAAAAAGATTTGTTCGAGATGCGGAAGGACAAAGACGCACAAGCAGGTGGAGACAGTGATGAAGAGTTTCTTGGTTCTCTTGCTCAACAAGAAGTTCAGGCTGGCTTGGCGCCGTTTGTTCGTACTTTAGTTTTATCACCTGCCGAGAAGACCATGCAATTGTTACAGCAGAAATTGCCAGTGAGTGCGCGCAGTCATGATAGAATTGCGCAAACGCAATTTGCCATTTCTGAAGATCAATACAATGTAGTGATTCTGGCTATAGCGCCTTTACAGCGTTTGTGGGAGAAGGCCAAAGAAAGACAGATGCTGCATTGTTTTGGAGACCCTCTACAAGTTGAGAAGCTTTTGGATCTGGTGACTTGCATCACACCATTTTCAAAGTGCATCAAAAGTGCATCAAAAGTGCATCATACCATTTTCAAAATGCATCAAAACTGCATCACAATATTTGCAGTATTGCAACAAAAATGCATCAATTTATTTGTAGAAAATTAGCCAAATCGCACCAATATATTGTTCACAAATGAAAAAAAATAAGTCTGAAATGATTCCCAAAGAAAAAACTAATCATTCTCAAGAAAGTCTTAAATAAAAAGCCTCATCAGTCTCAAGTAAATTCCATGTGAAAAAAAACTTGTCAATTTCAAGTAAATCCCAAGTAAAGGCAGCACAGCTCAAGTAAATTTCTTGGTTGACTTGAAGGTGTTTTGTTTTCATTGTTGAGTTTACTTGATGTCTGATTCATTGCTGGTCAACATTCTTCAAATAATATACACAGATTCAAATAAATCTTGCCTCAGTACAAAACAATTTCTGTGGTCTGGCCACAATGTCTCCAAATGTTTGACTGTCCAAATTATCAATTGTTTTCTAAATGGTTTGGTGTAAATGTATTTCAAAATGAATGGTGGCCTGCGCTCAAGTAAAGAAGTCTTGGCCTTTTTTTTCCACCCCTCGCTGCTCTTTCTCAGCAGAACCACTTCTCCACCAGGTGGTCCACACCAGTCTGGTTGTACAGCATTGCGCTCAGCTCTGAAACCAGGATTGTCTCAGTCCTTTGGCCAGGCTCTGTATAATCTCTGTACATCACCCGGTTTCCATTGCAGTCCCTTTCACATCTCCACTTCGTCCTGGAGCCTTCAGGGTGCCAAGTAGGCACTGGGTACCTGAGAGTGAGGCAGAGTTGGAAATTCAACACTGTTCAGATTTCACATTTTTTTTTACAAATTGTTCCAAGGTGCAGCTGTCTTGTACCATCACTGAAGTAAAGAGCCAGCTTGGTCTCATCGTTCACTTCGGTGAAAGCCCAGTCATGAATGACTGCCATGGAGGCAGCAGGGATCCAAGGAGGTACACTACCAAATGGTCACGGTTTGGGCCTTTGTCAAGCTGCCATGAAAAAATGACATTTCAATGACTTGCTGAAACTCAAGTAAACCAACATGTGCACAAGTAAGGCTTGTGGTGTGACACTTCACTGGGACTGGCTGGTGAAAATGTAAATCCTTAAAGCTTTGATACTTGACAAATTTGAATATGTACCAATGCCACAAAGTATGTTCATGGCAAGGGCTGTTGACACAGTACGCAATGTTTGACTCTTCCTGCCAGCAGATCAGCACAAGTAAATTTGGAAGGTGGCTGCCATCTGGTTTTGCTCAGAAACTTTGCTGCAGCAAGGAAAATTTCTAAATCACCAGTAAAGAGTCTGCCAAAAATTTATAAGTCTGGATTTCCAATGAAGCAATGATAGACTGCAAAAATACCTGGTCCAAGGAAATAATATACAAGGAAACCATTTTCCTGGAGACCATAAATGAAAGGACAAACAATGTTGTCATTTCAAAAGTAAATTTCTCAAGTAAATGTTGCAAATGCTCAGGGTTTCTTTTTTTCCAAGGAAGCCATTGCAGAAGGTGTGGCGCAACATGCAGCCTTCATCCATCCTGCAGAGAAAACTCAAACTCAGCAAGTCCAGCGCTTCAAGTGCTTCTCTTTGCTCGGTAAGTCAGCTGTGCTTGAACAGCAGCTAGCTGTTCTTCCATCTGTTGGATGGACTGCGCAGAGCCTTTCATGATTTCATCGTACTTCAGCACCGTGATATCAGAGCCATTGGGGAGCTCCTGATGCAGGGATTTAAAAAAAATTATTCCAGTCCTATCCAACTTGTTCAAAAACAAACAAACAAGCAAGTGAGTCCTTCCAATTGTAGATGTGTTCGAGCTGCTGCTTGGCTGACTGGCCTTCTTGGACCAGTGCTTTCCTGAAGAAGCATGAAATCTCAAGTCAAAGAAATTAAGCAAAAAATGCTGAGTTCATGTTTGACACATCTCATGTGAAAGTCTGTCAAATGTTTTTTGATAACCCATTACCTGGGCCCCCACTTTGTCTGGTGAACTTCTCAAGTAAAGCCTGAAGTCGTTCAAACAAAACATTTTAGTCTAAAAATAAGACAAGCTTCAAACTTTGCCAGACCGGATCTTCCTTGGCATCGACTCCCACCATCTGCAACTTCTTCTTGGCTGAAGAGACCAACTTGTCCCAGGCCCCCATGGCAGTGTTCAGCTGCTTCTGAGCCATTTGCCATTGTGCATCGCTGATGCCGTTCTCCAGGGCCAAAGGCTTCCTTCCCACAGAAGAGGAAGCACTTGTTGAAGCCAAGTCAGACAAAGGAGCAAACAGCCCAATGTTCCAACCTTTCATGGACCCAAGCACGCCTTTCTTTTGCTGAGCAGTGATCTGATTTTCGTCTTTGCATTCCTGCTCATTCTTTTTTCCTCGGACCACTTGGTGCTCTGCCTGGGACCAAGTGTACTGGACAGCACCTGACTTCGTTTTCACTTCCCTGATCGTACCATCTTCCAAGCAGCTAGCAAACATTTCCGGTGACAAATTGAATTTGCCCATCAGCAAAACTTTGGGGAGGCTTTTCTCCTTCTCCTTGGACTTAGTGTCGTTGTACGTAGTCTCCAATTTCTTGAAAATTGGCTTGTTCAAAGTCAAAATCAGTTTTCCATGGTCATCATGAGAAATGGCCTGGTTCACCAATTGTCTCTGTCTTTGAACCCTTCCTGGGCCCATGCTCTCTGACTTCTCCCACTCCTCCTTCAACCAAGTGGGCAATTGCCCATGCTTCAGCATCTTCTTGAACTTGTTGTTCTTGCTACGGTCTTTCTTTTCTGACTCCTGTGGGCTATCCATTGCGAAGGCCTCTGTGCTGAACCTTCTGCCTTGGACTTCTTGTCTTCCTTTTTGCTCTTGCCCTTTCCTTTTCCTTTCTTGCCTTTTCCCTTTCCTTTTCCTTTCTTAGCTGCGCTCTTTGGTGTTGCTTCTTTGGGAGGCTTTGCTGACTTCTTTGGAGTAGACTTGGGAGCTGCTGCTGCTGATGGTCTCTTTTTGGTGTCTTTCGACGGGTTCTTCGAAGGTTTTTTCTTCACTGGTGGATCTTCTGTTGGAACTTCTGTACTATTCTCTTCTCCACCATGGTCAGTAGGACTATCAAGGTCTACTGTTGTAGCAGCAGGAGGCTTGGCATCATCTTTCTCATCAGCCATGGTAGGCTGAAAAACGAATTGGGTACTTGTTTACACAAGTGAAGCTTGAAGCAAAATGCTTCTGGTCATCGAAGATTCCTTGACTTTCCTTTAGGTTACATGACTTTACTTGAGATTACTTAAGTTTGCTTGAGACTACTTCAGATTACCTGAGTTTACTTGAGATTACTTGAGCTTACCTGAGACTACTTTAGATTACTTGAGTTTACTTGAGGTTACTTGAGCTTACTTGAGACTACTTGAGTTTACTTTAGACTACTCTTCTTTACTTGTGATGACAGATTTCTTGAGTTTACTTGTGTTTACCTGAGATTGCTTGACTTTACTTGAGTGTACCTAAGTTTCCCAGACTTTACTTTAGTGTACCTGAGTTTCCTGGACTGAACTTGAGTGTACCTGAGTGGCCTTGTCCTTACTTGAGTTTAGTCAAGAGTACTTGAGTTTACATGTGGCTGTTTTTTTCAAGCGTAAGTAAACTTTGCAGCACTACATCAAGGAAATATATGATTGAATAAGACTGTATGTGGAAATTCCTCAAAGAGATCATTCCAATAGAATGCTCAATTGATCTGCTCTCAAGTAAATGCAAAAAAATATTAACAGTAGAATGCTACAATAATTCTGTCTCAAGTAAGTGCTCAAGTAAAGTGGCTTTCAGTGAAATGCTCAAGTAAGTCTGATTCAAGTAAGTGCTCAAGTAAAGTGGCTTCCAATGGAATGCTCAAGTAAATCTGATTCAAGTAAGTACTAAAGTAAAGTGGTTTCCAATGGAATGCACAAGTAAGTCTGACTCAAGTAAGTGCTCAAGTAAAGTGGTTTCGAATGCAATGCACAAGTACATCTGACTCAAGTAAAGGCTCAAGTAAAGTGGTTTCAAATGCAATGCACAAGTACATCTGACTCAAGTAAAGGCTCAAAAAAAATATGTCCAGAACTCTGTCAAATTTTAGAACAAGTATTTTAAATCATATTAAGATGAAAACTCTCATTCTGTTAATCATTATAGAAAAAACTGCTTACACTTTTGGTTTATCATTTCAATATCTCATGATTCAAAATGAAACTTGTATGAATTTATTCCATGAAATTTTGCATAACCTCTTGAACTTTTTTAATAAAAAAATCAAAAAATAAAAAGAAAATATGATCAAAACTGATTCATTTTTGATGCACTTTTGATGCACTTTTGGTGCACTTTTGATGCACTTTTGATGCACTTTTGAACAGTGCATCACTTTGATGCACTTTTGAGTGATTTTGATGCACTTTTGATGCACTTTTGAAAAGTGCATCAAAAGTGCATCAAAAGTGCACCAAGAGTGCATCAAAAGTGCATCAGGTTTTTTTACTAAATTTTTTTTTGCAATCACACTGACTAAACATATTCTTGCATAGGTTTTGTTCATCAAATCTATGATCTTTGACACATATCTCAATCAGGTCATCATATAACACTGGTACAAGTCTGAATTTGTGTAAAATTGTTTTATTATGGACATGTACATCAAAGACTGTCTCAAGTAAAGATTCAAATGAATGTGACACAAGTAAGTCGCAGGTTTTTTTCTGGAAGAGCTTGTGCACAGCAGGTCATCGTCTAGATTTTTTTCTAGACAGCAAAGCAGCCACGAGCTGGCCAACCAATTCGTCATCAGGCGATGAAGACCTTCTCCTTCTTGTTCTTCTCCTTCTCGATCTACTTCTCTGGTTGCTTCCAGAACTTCGTCGATGATGTCTTCTCTTTCTTTTCTTTTTTGTTTTTTCCTTTTCCTCCACTGGCTCCTCCTCTTCTTTGTCTTTTCTCTCCACTGGCTCCTCCTCTTCTTTGTCCTCTGGTTCCTCTGAAGGCTCGGTGTCTGCAGGCACAGAGGAAAAAGGATCATATTGAGGTGAGGCATCTCCTTGGTATTGCTCGGGCTCATCCGCCTCCTCCTCCTTACACTTCTCCTCTTCTTTCTTTTCAACCTTCATCTCCTCCTGTTCATCCAGAAGTCCATAGCCATCCTCCTTCTGGATGTTCTGGTTGCGGTACCAGTTATCCTCACCTTCGCTGTGGACCTCCTCCACCACATCCTCGTACTGCACCTCTGGGAGCTCCAGCTTGTGCCTCAAAGCCTGGACCAGCCTTTCCCTCGATTCTTCTGAAGGCAATGCCACTGCTGCCTGACCAGGCAACCCATGCTAAAACTTCACAAGTAAAGAAATCATATCTTTAAAAATCCCAACTCCAATACCAATGGAAACATGTTTGATAACATATATGCAAACCCCACTGCAGGTAAGTTGAATCCAAATCAATCACTGATCAGCAATCAAAAAAAGTTTGATTGATGCCACCTAGATACTGGAGCTGATGCAAAGCTAGCACTGCTTGGAAGAGTCGGTGGTGACTTGGACTCAGTGGGTGCAGTTCTCCCTGCCAGCAAAGATACTGGTTCCAGAATAGGAGGAATGATATGCACTGCCCCCGGTGGAGCAGGAGGAGTAGACTTCGCACGAGGTTTTGGAGCAGGCTTCGAGCTAGGAGCAGGAGCAGACCTCGCAGAAGAAGGTGGTGTAGGCATAGGCTCTGCAATGCAAGTTTCCAACTCCTGCGACATATCAGGACTGAAATAAAAACAACAGAATTTCTCATGTAAAGTTCTTAGAGACACACAAGTAAAATGCTCAAGTAAATGATTGTAGATCATATGAAAGCTTTATATCTCTCTTTCAAATGGATAATGATTGAAGGCAACATTTTTGTGAATACATGTGAGCAAATGGCAAACCAATCACAAGTCCTTCCAGCCAAACATCAGCTCGTGAAAAGTGCGCTGCCTCATCCACCATAGGGCCCATCTCATGTCTTCTTCCTGGACAGCCATGAGATAAATTGATTAAGTTTCTTTTCTTGAGGCCCTTTTTCTTTGGGGTACAAATCAAAAATTATTAAGTTCTGCCAAGGATCACTTGGAAAGGACAAGAATGCTGTCTGGTGATTGGGCAGCCTTCCAGAGACGTAGCACTGGTGAGTCCATGGTGGTTTGGTGAGCTTGATGGCACCCAAGGTCTTCAAACCATCCAGTTCGTATCTGATGTCCTCAGAGCAAAGGCATGTAGCAACTGAAACCCCAATCATTTTTAACATACCCCTTAATTTCAGGTTAACAAAAAAAGTCTAAGTATCTCCAAGTATCGTTCTTCGTAGCATCAAACCGAACATTGCGAACCACCAGTCTCCAGGGAGAGTCTTCTGCCATGGGCTGGTGAGAACTCTCCAGGGTTGCAAGGGAGACAGAAACATGCATGTGTCATTGGCACATGTCATATTGTTGCAATGGTGATAAACTGTAGTAGTCAGGATGTTGTGGGATGAAAACCTAGATGCACTGACATGACTTTCAATGTCTGTAAAAACATTCTTGGAAGAACATGAATGCCACTTGAAGGGCTGCAAGTGAAGAGGCATTTGATGCAAGTGTGACATGAAACCTGGCAACTCAAGTCAATTAATGCTATTACTTTCCAAGTAACACAAGTAAATTTCTTGATTCCATGAACCTATCACTGCCTGAAGTGTAATTTCAATGTCTTCATGCACAGCTCAAGTAAGTCTCAAGTAAGTCTCAAGTAAGTCTCAAGTAAATCTCAAGTAAAATTCAACTACAGCTAGCCACAAAAACTCAAGTAAAAGTGTCTCAAGTAAATTTAAAACAAATAATTTTCAAAAAATAGATCAAAGAGTCTCAAGTAAAGCTCAAGTAAGTTTCTCAAAATGGATATCCTTCTCATGTATTTTTTTTTAATACTCAAGTAGCTTGTGACAAAATACTAATTCAAACATGCTCAAGTAAATTTCCTGGTGGCTCAATTTTTTCCCCTGCTTTGACAAAAGCATCCCCAAGCAATGCTGTTTAGCAGCAAGCTCTGTCGACAAAAACATTCTGAGAATGTCAGTCCCTACGACTTAGTCAACATCCATTAACTGATCCAGAATGGTCTGACGAATCTGGTAGAGCTTATCCACAGATTTCCCAGCCTCCACTGCTGGGACGAGTCGTCGACAACATTCTGCATGATGGCCAGGTTTGCAACATCCTACAATGTTTTTCCACTTGCCATCCACCATATGCCTGATGTAGCTTTTCTCTTGGTAACGTTCCAATTTGCATTGGCCATAAGCAGCACTATCAAAGCAAAAATTGCCTTCAAGAGGGATGTGTTTCAACTTCGCCTCATCTTTCTTCTTGGTTTCATCTTCACTCGTTTTCTCCTTCTTCTGGTCTGAATGGCTTTGCTTCACCATGCTCTTCTTGGACTTCTCGTTTTTTGCTTTTTGTGAATCTGACTTGGTAGAAGTCTTCTTGTTCTTCTGTTTCTGCTTGGTCTTCGTCTTTTTCTTCGTCTTGTTGTTTGGTTTCTGCTGTTGCTCACCTTGAGGTTTCTTTGCTCCTTTCCTTCTGGGCTGCTGGCTCACTTGCAATGGAACAAACTCCAGGGCTGATCTGAGAAGTTCATCTTCTGACATCTTTGCAGAACCAACTTTGAAACCATGTGCCTGCACAGATTTTTGCACTGGGTTCCAGCTGCTTCTTTCCAATCTCATCCTCGTTTTTGCTCATGATCCTGGAGAAAATGGAAGGGAGCTCGGTAAAGGACACAGTACGAGTGAGGGAAGGTTTCGGTTCTTGTTGAACAGCAACTATGGCCAAAGAAGTATGCTCCTTTCCAAACTTGGAAACAGGCACACTGCCTTCACACTCAATCTGCAACTCTTGGGGCCCTTCTGCAGGCACATCCTCTACTAAGCGATCTGTGCTGTCAGAACTTAAAAGTTCTGGAGGTAGTTGAACTTTCTCCAAAACAAGATTCAACCTCAGGCATTCCTTTGGACCCAGGCTTCGAAAAGTTCTGTCTTTGAAAACTTTGCTCTGCTTCAACTGGCGACACATGTTCAAAAGCAACCTGATGGCCATGTCTGTATTGTCCAAATACTTTTGCAGGTCACCACGGTGGTTCTGGATGGTGATGCTTTTCTGGTCGATCAAGTATTTGATAGCCTCAAATGGATCAAAATCAAAATTGAAAAAAATCAACCCTAAAAAAAAAACAAAAAAAACAGGCCAAGAAACCTTCTGCAGTCTCACACTTTGAACCTTCGTGTTCGGCGCTATGTTGAGCAAGTCAAAAAGAAGGCTGTCACACTTGACAAGCCAGTCAGCTTTTGGACTCACATGCCAGTCCATCCTGCCAACACAGGCCGCTGGTGGACAAACAAGAGTCCACAGGTCAGAACATTGCTTCTGCAATAAATAATTATTTAAAGCAGAGCAAAGATCAGAAACTGACAAAGAAGGGTCAGCAACCAATCGAAATGCCTTGGAGGCATTCTCTGATTTCAAGGCCCGAAGAGATTTCTCTCTTTCAGCCACCAGAGCATCAAGCGTAGTCATACTCACACACGGATTGAGAAATCAAAATTTCTTGAGCAAGCAAAAACAAAACATCAACAACTTGCTGCTTGCAATGTCACAAGTAAAGATATTTCATTTCAAAAAATCTCAAGTAAAGACACAAGATCTGCAAACATGTCGTGTCAAAATGTGGTGCTCCAGACTGTTTTTTGCATCTGCAAAATCAAATACACAGAGTGGAAAAAGCTTTTTTTTACAGCAAAATCCTTGAAAAAAACAATGATTTCTGACTTCCCAAAATTTAGGTGACTTACTAAATTAATTTAGTAAGCTTACTAAATTAATTTAGTAAGCTTACTAAATTAATTAGTAAGCTTACTAAATTAATTTAGTAAGCTTACTAAATTAATTTAGTAAGCTTACTAAATTAATTTAGTAAGCTTACTAAATTAATTTAGTAAACTTACTAAATTTAATTTAGTAAGCTTACTAAAAATTTACGTAAATTTGCCTTACTAAATTTTTTACGTAAATTCATCGAAATTACCTAAATTCTTGGTTACCTAAATTTAGGTCATTTCGAGACTTAGGGT
>VSDK01026934.1:0-21338 GCA_009767595.1 Symbiodinium kawagutii
AGATTAAAAAATCAAAAAAATCAATGATTTTTGAAATTTTTTAATATCATTTTGTAGGGTTTTAATAATCCGGGGCTCAGATTATATACGCGTGTATATTTCGATGTATATACATATACACCTTGTGGTTCACTATGCAATGTTGGTTGAGAAACAAACATTGTAAACTATTGATTTGTAGTAGATGAACGATAGGGTGAGCATTTTGGAATTATCTTCGGCTATTTTTGTTGGTCATGGTTGATCCCAAGTGAGAAGCCACCCTCAGTTTACCTTCAATAGATCCATCTTAAAGGCGGAGTTTTTAATGCGGATCAATATGAAACTTGATTATGTACTTGTGAAATCGACAATGACTAATCAGCAAATATCAGCAATCATTGTGGAGTTGCTTATATTCAATATTTGCCCAAAGTCGGAACAGCATTGTTGGTTGAATCGATCCACCTTGACAGCAACCATTACCATGATGCATCATTTATCCTTGTTGACTGTTGACCCTTGATTTACTGTATCCTTGTTGACCCTGATGAACTTCAACAAACCAGCTGTCGACAACGATACGCATCGTGAACCCGGCTCAGTGTGGCCTCACCGGTGCGACTGCAGCTGGCACCTGGCAGGCAGAGGAGCAAAAGGCTGTCTTGCAGAAAGAAATCAAGGCGGCGAGCAACGGCAACCAACGAGTAGGGTCACGGTGCCTGGAGTGTTTTTGTAGATATTAGATGAATCAAAGCAACTGATTGGTGACATAGCATCCTTGTCTTTTGTGCCACTGGGACATGTTGTCAGACAGAACATTAATGCATCCTGATATCCCATATTTATTTTCTGTGAGAGTTGCTCAGATTCAATAATCCAGAGCAAGTTCAAACCTATAGACACGTGTAGCTCTTGTTTTCAACCAATGGTCAGCTATACCCATGGACCAATGGTTACAATTTCCGCAGCTATCGAGATCGAGACCACCATGAACGGTCGCCACTATGATGATGATAAATCACCTGGAAGAACCATGGTTGATGATGATGAAAAACGTGGAATAGGGTTAATCACCTCGAGTCACCACTCTTCGTGAACAGTACTTGTATTGATCATTGCCCAACATCATCACTAGTAAATCGTAGTGAATCTGAGCAATGATCACAATAGCACCATTTGGTGCCAGTAACGATCTTTGATCATTGGTAGTACTATACTATTCTCTATGATTTACTGTGAATGATCGTTATCATCATATTATGCTAGTGGTGATGCACTATTATGATTCATAATTCATAATAGTGATCAGTCCTATTTGAAATAGTTACTCTCTCTCTCTCTCTCTCTTGCTATATATATATATATAAATATATGAATTACTTATAGTGCCACCATTGATCGTTAACCACCATCACCAGCACCCGTTTAACGCGGCCAGGCCTTACAGCTGCAAGTGAAGAGCATCACCGAGGCGCAGAGCGGTCACCATGGACAGGGCTCAGCTGAGCCCAGCTGATCCCAACGGTTGAGTCATGACATTAGCTGATGGCCTAGCCAAGCTACTCAACATGACACGGGTTGATGGCCTTCAACTGGATGAGTGTTGAATGACAGCAGGCTGGGCTCATCCTTCAGAGATTCTGTTGATTACCGAGCTGGATGTGAAAAGGATCCACCAACGGTGATGAACCGATGGTCAGGTCGCCGACTTGTGGTCGACTTGATGTGTGGAAATGTATCAGCTCAATCATTGCAAATAGATGAGAACATGGGAGTGGCATGGTGCATCCTGGGAATTTATGGCTTCGTGAGTAGCTCGAGTGGGATGGTAAAGGGGAGGGTTGCTGCCACGGCAATCATGTCTTGTACACAGGTGGCTATCTGTGCACTGGTCTCTTGGGTGGTTGTCGTTTGTTCAGCAGCACTAAGAATAGGAGTAGGAGTAGCTGTCGTTGCGGTTGCTGTAGTTGTAGTTGGTAGTTTTAACATGAGTCTTTCACCAGACGGAAGCGCCTTCGAGTATTCAGTGGGCGGATTTGTCCTTGAGAATGCTCCATGAATCTGAAATTCCATCAATTTACTGCAGATGGGTGTGTTTTCTGATGACTGCAGCGATTTGAGATTGTCATTCGCAGTCATGAATGAGCTTATATTTGTTTTATAGCTCATTTGCTTGTACCAGGAAAACAGCCGGATGAAAATTTTGCACAGCAACTTGGCCGCAACCGACGCCTGTACGATGAGAGGAAGTATGTTTACATTGTTTGGTTGGTAATTCTGTGCACAATGTGGATGCATGTGGATGTAAATGATGAAAATATATCTGTATATACAATATTGTAATAAAATAATGCATGCTGTCACATGATGTGATATGTTTTGATATGAATATGATATCATTTGATATCGCATCATATATAGTACATGATGTTTTTAATTTTACTATATACAGTGTATAGACATTATGTACTTTTGATGTCGGGATGTTTGCGACGAAGTGGTCAGATCTGCACAGCTCGCCCAAAGCCAAGTTAGGGAATGGAACCATATACTGGAGCTCCAGCCAGCGTCAAGCGTGCGGCTTGTATCTCACAATAATGGATGGATTGTAGTCAATGTGCATCAAGTTCGTTTGTAGAGATGCACATTTGATGATTTCGATTGTAAGACCGTTGCGCACACTGCTTGGTTTTGTTCGTTCCAGTGCTTGTGTTTTTTATTAAAGCAAATTGTTGAGAAGTCTAAATGGCCTTGTGTTGTTGGCAGGCATGAAGGTGGTTTTAGAAAATCTTGGGTTCCAGCTTTGGCCATGCCATCATTATCACAGCGGCGCTACTAGTTTTAAGTCGGGTGGATACCAATATCTGCATACTAACATTGGTGTCTCCAAATAACAGCAGCGGTGGATACCAATGTATACTAACATTGCATACTAACATTGTATACTCCTCTTGCAATCTGCAATCTGTGGATACCAAATTGCAAAAGGCTTCTCCACAGCTCGCTGTTGATACCCGCAGCAGCAGCATAGCACTTCTTCCAAGCTGCGGTGCATAGCAACAGTGTTGACAGGACAAGGTTTATGGCTATGACAACAAGCTGACAATTCAGGTTTATGGCCATGACAACATTGTTGCTATGAAACCAAAACCTCTACCTTTCCTGACAATCCTGAGAACGAACATGAGTCTCCAAGTGTTGACCCATTCCTGGCATAGTTGTTCTGACCCATTATCACCTCTCAAAAGTGTATTCGTACTTGTATACCTACACATTTTTCCGGATAGATTTGTGGATACTGATGAAACATTATCAACCATGTTTGGCCATAGTGCATGACAATAATGATATCATAGATTTTCCATGGTTTTCCATTTGATTTCCAGGGGTTTGCTTTCCCACGCGTTTTCTACAGGTTCTTCCTGGTGTTTCATGGGTTTCCACGGGTTTTCACCTGGTTTTCCATGGGTTTTCCATGGGTTTTCTCATTCGTTTCCATCCGCTTGCCATGTGTGTCCTGGGGTTTCCTGCTTTGTCCCGTCACTGGGCTGAGCCAAGGAGTCGAAGTGCAGAACGAAGTTCAGCTGCGCGACTTTCTGACCCAGGTGAAGCGACCGGTTCATCCGTGGCGACATGTGAAATAGTGGGTTTGATCAAATGGCTATAATAACCACCAACACTAATAGGGAAGACAATGGTTAATGATGGGGAACCAGGGAGACTAGGGGTTTTGACCCACAGCCAAATATTAAAACTTAGGTGAATGGTGGCTGATGCGCGATGTGATGGTGAATGGTCAATGATGGTAAATGGTAGCGGTAAATTGCGATGGTCACTGTTGATTTTATCAAATGGTGAAAGATACTCGTAATTGGTAGGATATCAATCCCAAATGAAATGGTAGGTCATTTACCATGTTTAACCTGATCCCATATACCCAGTTGCCAGGAGAAGCTGCTTCCCAGGCTGATTTATACCATATCTCATTTGGTTGCCTCGTTATAACAAGTGTAAATACTTGGGATGATAAGCAACAATAGTGATTGATGATGGATGGTACTGGTAGATCCATTTGTCTATAAACCACCCTGAGCACTTCATTAGCTGGCTTAGCTGGTGATTTATTGCATAGAGGGTTTGGTAATTTGGATCCAAAATGCAACAACCATATGGTTTACATGGGGTAACCATTTTTGTCATACATTTGTGCACCATACAAGCTTAGTTCAGTGGATTTTTTTTAAGGGCAACTGCTACTGAGAGCTACAATCAATCATGATTATACTAGTTGCAGTAACTACCGTGGGCTACCACCATTGCTACAATGGGTTCAAAGGGATATATATATATATGTATATATATAAATAAATAAATAAATAAATACATAAATAAATAAATAAATAAATTATATATATATATACATATTCTATGTATAAGTGTACAACTACCATGAGGTCAACAGTCGGCATCAACTACGGCAAAATTAAGTCAGGATTGCATTAGTTGGAGTAAACCACTATCAGCCATTGGTATAGTTGAGCTCATGAGCAACCATTGCTAGCACGGGTCATGGAAGTAGATTGACCAGGTATTCCTGTCAGAAACAGATAGTGGACGAGCCAGACTAGACTCATGCTTGAGCCCTGTCTCCAAAGAAGATTACCATCAACCAGCAGTACGAAAAGAAACATTGGTGAGTTTCAACACTGAAACAGATAACCATCAAAAAAAAGTTATTCACCGCGAAATAACCATCAAACAATTATTCACCGCGAAATAACCATTGAACACCATCAAACAACCCATTGAAATTTTAAATAGCCGTTGAATGACGATGAAATTGCCATGATCTAAACACGATTGAAATCTCCTTAACCAGACCCTCTCGCGACGTCGGCCAGCACAACTGCCCCTTGGACAGCTTCGGCATCGATGGCTTCAGGCCGCCTTTCTTCTTCATGTGGCTTTCCGGGTGTTGGGATTAAACCTGAAACCTTGTTTATTTCATGATTTACAGTGGATTATGAGTTGGGACAATAAACCAAGAATAATTTCATAGTTCATAATTATTTCGAGAAACCTGATTTATAGTGGATAATCACCAACAATTATTTGGGATATGGCAGTTTCTCAAGGCATAGGGGTACCCCGGGTTTCATCCTTTTACTCATCATGTTTGGTGATAGACCGGCAATATCTTCTGGGGTCCCCCATGTTGAGAAACCACCATTTGGTTGTTGTTTTACAAGTTGTAATTGCAAAATACACATATGTACACTATAGTTTACTTAATTGTAGTATTGATGCAAATAAGTACACTTGGTGAAATTAGGGATCTATGAACACAGCACTGCACTTTGGACGTGAATCACTTGCTATGCAGCATGCGTTGTATTGCATAGTAATTAGTGATACATATATAAACAAACCCATACATGTACATATGTGTCACGCCACCCAAGAACCTGCTATTTTAGATGTACATGGCTCAATCAAGGCTGGCTTTACATTTGAAGCTATTTGTACTTTCGAATAAGATATCAATGGACATCCCACTAAAAATCATTCATGCACTGCTGTTTACTTTCTGGATCCAAATAAAACAGGGTATGTTTGGGTGCCTGGTCCAGATAATTTTTGTTTTTGTGGGGGGAGGGACCATCACGGCCATCAAATGCTGATGTACAGCAACATCCTTGTTGGTTGTATTTAGCTATTTTCACATCATTGCTTGAATACATAATTCTTTGTATATACCAATTATAGGGAATGAGGCCGGACCCAGTTTCCACCCAGCCATGGTCAATCGCCCAAGGGTTACCATCAATTGATCATTAATAGCCGTGGCCATCCTGAGTTGATTGTTCACCAGTATTAAGAGGTGGCTTCTTTGAAAAAACAATATCAACCACACGGTTAACCACTATTCAGCACTATATTACATTATTCAGTCGCTAATCACCACTGTTAACAGCTAGCTCTTAGATATTCTTAGATAACAACTTTTCACCACTAATCAGCCCATTAATCACTACAAGTGACGATAAGCCAGCCACTATCAAGCAATATAAACCCTTTTTCGTGACTGGGAGCCCTCTGCAGGAAGCTCTCTGATCTCTACGGCGAGTTGGAACAGGGCCTTTGTTGTTTGGAGCTGGACACGCGGAAACTCGAAGCGTTGCTGGTTCGGTTCTCGTGGCGGTGGGCTTCTCACTGAGCGTTGATGGCAGTTGACTTCGGGGAAGCAGATCTGAAAATGGTGGTTGATGTTGGTAGTATTGGATGGTTTATAGTGATTCAGGATGGTTGATATTGGTTCAAAATTCATAGTGGTTCAGAATGACTGTAATAAATTGAAACTAGGTTGATGTTATTGCTAAAAAAATGCTATATTCATCTTGCATCATACTGGTTAATCATGGCTCAGTGGCTCGCATGGGAAGTGGGAAGGTTGATCGTGGTCGGTTCATATCGAGTGCAATAATGGTGATTAATTCGTTAAAAAAATCCAAAACTGTTTGCTGACGGTTACTCTAATTACTAGCTAGTCCTTGTAGGGGATTCTAATGCCATTTTAAACATGCTTTAGGGTTTATCATCATGGTGGGATTGACTGACGCGTAGCTGTTTCTTGACAGTCTCAGTGTTGGGGATGGCTTGGCTGACATACAGCTTCATGCTGTTTATCATTGCCACAAAAAAGGATTAAGTTATGAAGTAACTATTGCAGTGTATTATTCCTTATGTGTTTGACGCTGCTTTTACATGTGCATATCGAGACAGATGCTTGAGGTGCATGGAGTGTCAATCACCCCATCAACGGCGCCATAAGATTCCCCAAAAATGCCAAGGTCTCCATGTCAACGAGACATTCCTAACCTTCTAAAGCATCGGATAGTTCAGAAGTTCACCACTGCAGCAGCTTGGGAGGACCAACCTAAATGTAGCTGGGCGACTTTTTGGAGCAATTGGGGGCAGGACATCGACAAGAAGCCTGTCCGAATCCTGGAGATGTTGTTCCTGAAGGTGTTGTACAAGGACTCTGCAAAAGAGTGATGATTAGTGCTTGATACTTGCTAGTTCATCCAAAGATCGACTGAATGAAGTTCAACTCAAATTAGTCTGGTTATGGCGGCTGATCTTTGTCCAAAATCATGGTGAAACCATTGGCAATACCTTCACTGACTTCGACACAGGCTAAGCTCAGATTCACTCCTGGATTGTTTGGTGTGGTGCCATTGCGCAATGCTAAACTCATGCCATGTTTTGGGGGAGTTCCCTCCAGGACAACCCTCAAATGTGATGGTCTCCTATAGTACCCCCCATCAACAAACCTCCTTGAGATATAGATCCTGAGCCACCGGGCAGCGGCATGGGGAGCTTTCTAGGCAGCGTTTTGGAGTGGACGTCTTGCATGCTGTACAAGTTGATTCCGTGGCCGTGTTGACCAATTCAGAGCCATGGTATCCCGTGGTCATTTTTTGAAGAACTGTATAAGCACAGCCACAGCCGTCTTGTCTCATGGGTGCTACATGTCATTATGGAAGAGAAGGCAACAACGCCTGCGGCTGCGCCGCTAGCCACTGAACGAATTCTGAGTTTTGCTGACTGCAATCTTATGAAAACCAACCAGGCAAACAGTCAGGTCCAGGTTTGGGGGTGGAAATTCAACATTTGCCAATCCAAACAATTCAACTTTTTACAAATTCATATGGAAAATTCAACTACCTGAAGGGTGCTTTCTTGATATTCATCTGGAAAATGCACCGGCTAGAAAAGCTTTCTTAAGATGTGTACTTGTCCCCTTTGTCGGTTCACTCATAGATCAAGCATACTGCCCGAAATTTCCTGTTGGCTCAACTGCCTCAACTGCCTGTGTGCAGCTAAGCTAAGGGCCTGGGGTGGATCCAGCCAAAAAAGAAACCAAGACATCTAGGACATAGTGACATAGTAAGTATATAGAAGCGGTTTCATTTGACTCGTCAATACTCAAAATACATCTCAATAGTCTTCACTCTCCACCAAACAGAGGAGAATGGTTGAACTTGAACGGTTGAACAGTTTAGTAAAGAGTAAAGTAGCCGAGTAATAACAAGTAGATTAGATAGACCTCTAAGCCCTAAGCTCTGCACTCTAGACTCTAGACTCTAGACTCTAGACTTTAGACTCAAGACTCCATACTCTAGACACCTAGCTGGCTGGCTGCTGTGGGGACTGAGCAATGATGGATGTTGGGCCTGAGTGGTCTACATTGCTCGACTCCATGTTGGCGAAGTCTGCAAGAGAGGCAAGCTTAATCGAAGATGCGTGCCAGGCCCATTTGTCAAGTGAAGAAGAACCAAACGAATCTCAGCTTCCCCACCCACGTTGTTGGTGGGCTAGGCTGTTGATTGAGCACACAGCCAATATGTCACGGCCGGTACCAAACAGACCTGACAGACCGATTACTTTGGTAAGTGGCTGTAGTGGGATCTTCGCAGAAGGGGAAGCTCTGAAAGTTTCTTAGCCTTAGTTTTTTGCTTTTTGTTTTTTTTTTGCTAGTCAGTTAGTCAGTTTGTTTGTTATAATTGGTTAGTTTACAGTACTGTTAGTTTTTGCCAGGTGCACTTCACTATACTAAACATATCTACAGTACAGCGACAGTGATAATGACTTTGATTACCAATCTTGACCAGCACCACCAATCATGAGAAACATTGTAGGTCCAGTTGCATCATATGACATATGAAGTCATGCCTTAGCCGTAGCCGAATGTAGCCTACCGGCCTACCCTACCCGTTCCCGTGTTCCCCTGTCTCCCAATTCTAGACTCGCAGCCATAGCCGCATGGCATACAGTTCAGTGTTCAGTTGAGTAGGCGAGTATAAGCCTTATATAAGCCTTAATAGCCTTAATAGCCTTAACATATCCTTGTCCTCCTGGGTCTTTTCAGTATTTTGCGGTTCCACTTCCACTGTTTCCATTGAACTTCTGAATTGAACTGAACTGATCCTTGAGTCTTGAGTCTTCTTGAATCCTTTGAGGCTCTGGACCTCAACTTCATTTGCCATGGAGCAGCAGAGATTGAACAGAATTATAGGGACATCATTGAGCTGAACCACCCCACCTCAGTGAAGCGGATCTACACATCCTTAGAGTCTATGATTGAAGACCATTCTGTTTCCATTCCTGGAGGGCCTATGCTCGGAGTTACAGGTTCACCCTGTAATCCCTACAGTGTGAAAAGAGCAAAGCGATTCCAAGATGGCTCGGTAGCACAACATGGCATGACTTGTACTACAGAGGATTCTGTTACCAAGTGGTATGCCAAGTTTGAACCACGTACAGGCATTACAGAACAGGTGAAAGGCTTCACCATGCGACTGTCGACCTCTACACCAGAAACACCTTTGGACAGGTGCATGGCACTTGGGAAAGGGTTCAGGCAGCACTCAGCATCAGCAGTACTTAGACTCAGACGTAGGCTTAGTCAGAATCAACTTAGAATTGGACTGACTTTGGCATTTGGTCTGCACTTGGTTGTCTTAGTCATCCGTATTCAGTACCTATCCGATCCAACAGTTGTAAGTGACTATTAGTTAGTTAGTTAGTTAGTTGTCAGTAGCTTGTCAACTATTGGGAAAAAAGGAGCTTGTCAACCATTGGGAAAAAAGGATATTGATGTCATTGCTGGACCTGATGATGAACTGGTAACTGGAAACTTGCAACTGGAAACTGGCAACTGGCAACTGGTTGCTGCAGTAGGTTGGAATGATCAGTTTCATCCAATATCAAATTCAGTTTCGGACTGTGAAAGACAGAATCATTAGACTTTAGACTTGATTAGAATTAGAAAGTCAACCTATACAATACAATACAATGGAATGCGGCTGCTTTTGGCTACAGCGACGGGCTAGCGGCTAGCTTTCAAGCTTGAGATGCGGTGTCAACAACATTAGAATACAATGCCGATTTTGCAGTAGCAATGCTTAGCACTGGCTTTAGTGACTAGTAGTGCAATCTGGATGTGATAGACTGATAGACATGTAAATTTATGATCATGTGTTGGTAACAGCGGTGTCATTGCACATGTAAGTGCACAACATATCAAACACATTTATCGTATCGCTTTCTTCGCAGGTTTCTCAAGAACATGAACTCCCAGAAGTGGCAGTGCGGAGGGTACTATTTCACGAAGATCGAGACAGATGCAAAGCTTTGGGTCAAGCATAGCCGTCCAAGGCCATAGGGGAGTGGCAGCTGAGTCCCTGGGTGGGACCTGTGGGTCACCGGTTACGGTTACCAGTTGCCACTGCCAGTTGCCAGTTGCCAGGTTTTAGCTGTATTTATATGGTTACCGGTTACCAATAAGCAACTAATCAGCTATTGTTTAAGAATCTATCATCTATCTAATTGGTTGATTGATTGATTGAATGAACGAATGAATGAATGAATGAATGAATGAATGCATGGATGGATGGATGGATGCATGGATGGATGGGTGCATGGATGGATGAATGAATGAATGAATGAACAAATTAATGATTAATGAGACCAAATCAAACGTGGCAGATAGCAGGCATGGCGGTAGCAATTGCAATATCAATATAGTTACTGGCCCACTGGCCACGAGTCACTGGTAACTAACACTCACTGACTCACTAGCCATTTATGATTTACGTAGCGATCTTTTATCAACCAACAGCAACCATAACCAATGTATCGGTCTGTTCGATTTGAATCATCTGCATCATTTGAATGATATTACACTGCAAATCAATTTGTTTGTTGTTCAGTGAGGCTATAAAGTACCATTATCAAATCAAACCTAATGACCTAATGAATCCTCACTCATTCATACATACATACAGAAGTTTACAGTTACAAAAGATATACCAGGACCACTGTACCAAACAACTTATCAAACCCAAATAAACTCAGCCAATGAGTCATGAGTCATGCGTTGATGCTCCATGGCTCAAGTTGCAAGCTGTAATGCTGCAAATTGCTCAACAGGCTGAATCAATCATCTTACTGATGACCCATGCAAGATCAGAGCAATATAATAAAAGAAGGATTCAGCCAGACAGCCAGACCAGACTAGAGTGACTTGACTAGACAGCAAAACAAGACTGTCGCAGTAGCAGTAGCAGTACTGTAGCACTGTATCATTGTAGCACTGTAGCAGCTGCACTGGTGTTTGGTGTTCACCAAGCATGCCAGATTTCACTTATCAGACTTATGACTTACATTTGGGTCACGAGTCACTAGTCACTAGGACCAGGACTTGTTTCACTGTTTCACAGCAAATGGATGTGGATGGCGATGTTGGTGCCAGTGGTGACAGTGGTGAGGATGATCAGGATCCAAACGAAATATTGTCTTTGATGCAGGGCCTTTGCAGGCCAAAATCCTCTGAAGTGCAGAATGACAATGAAGAATCAGAAGCAGAAGCGGCGGGTTTGTTTGAGATAGATCCTGAATGGCAGCCTTTGCTTGATGGGGCAGCTGCTGCTTCAACAAAACATGAGGGGGGGGGGGGGAAGACACAATTGTGCCACTGCCAATGGATACGGATACAGGATCTTCCACTCTGGTTACTTTGGAGTCGAACATGTACGGCAAGGATGCCGATCTGAACAATTTGGGATTGCCAATCCAAAAGAGTATTTTTGGAAGTTTTCAAGAGCGCATTGGTCTTGCTGCTCGTGGAAGAAACACTTCACATGATACAATAGAAGATGTCATCGAGCACGAGTTTGTATCAAGTTTTGCCCACCAATCCAACCAAGTCCGATCAGAAAGACATGGTGTCGCGGCTACATCGATGGCGCGCACTCTTCTAGTTTATGCTTGTGGGTTGCTGTATGGGGCTGCATTTTTGATAGGTTGCTTCTTGTATGCTTTTGCGGCAATGTTCAACAATCGACAGCTGGGGGTTGTGCCTGTGATGACAATCAGCAAGTACAAATACGATGAGACTCCTCTACGTATGCGTGTGGCAGATTACCAGCAATTTTTCAGCATTGATCCAAATGCAAACCCTGAAGCAGCCAGGGTCAAAGAACGGAATTCAGCGACAGTCACTGGCAAAACACAAGAGGAGTACATGCACGCCAAGATTCTCAGGATACAATGGAACTTCAGTCTATTGGCTTTGATTTCAGACTTTGTCTAAGACAACAGACTTGTTTCAATTTCATTTTTCGTATTGATTTGTTATTTGTTATGTGTTTACATCGGCATGTATAGTGATGGTGTAAGTGTAAATAAGTGGAACTTGTCAAACTTAGCTGGGTATGACTATGTGCCAGTGCAACGGTAAAGTTCACAGTTAAAGACAGTGCAATACAGTGCAGTTTCAGTACAGTACAGGGGGCACAGGCTGTAGGGGTATCCTGGTATTCGATATCCAATATCCAGCTATGTCCATGTCATTGGTCGGTTGGGGACAGATGTTTGTTTGACATCATCATACTCTATCATCAAATTGTTACCATTGTCATCATTTCATTCCTCCTTGTTCATTATCATTACATATCATTACCGTTTCCATTTATTACCTGGTAACCTGGGATATTGGATACTGATACTGATACTGTTCCCTGTTGCCTGGTAACCTGGTGGACTCAGGTTTCTTGATCAAGAACCAGAACACAGACAGTTTTTCTCTTATTCATCTGGATATGCCCACTACCATGGCTGCGCTTGACCGGAACACAGCTGAAAATAATGTCACTGCCATTGTCCAGCAAGAGTCTCGGGTACCGGGTGTGGATTACTTTCAATCGTGTTTTCCTCGGAATGTGCGTATGGCAGTGACAGATCGGCACCCAAGCAACCTGAAAGCAGAGCTTAATTTCAAGTCACAGAAACCAGAAGTAAGGAGTTTGTATTTTGCTTGTGACGTCCACAGGCAAGCAACTGCGCTCAAAAACACATTGGGGATTGTTGAACCTATCATTTCGGGATTGGTGAACTGTGGTCTGAGCATGGATCAAACCGGAAGCCTGGGCAAGCTACGAGAGATCTTGCAGGAAATATTTGCAGATGAACTGCAGATTGTTTTCGAACAAGCTCCTGAAGGTGATGTTTTGAAGCATAGAAACGAAGTACTAGAGCTGTTGTGCAGTCCTGGTGGTGGCCAATCCGGCCAATCTACAAGAAGACCAGGACGACAAATTGAATTGCAGAGACGGTTTGTGTTAAGCTATTTTTGTAATTCAGACATCACTGACACAAAAAACATTGTCCACTTTTGTCCGTATGGTTGCTGTCCAAACCCGGAATATACGATGGAAATGTTTTGCACCCTCGTGGTGTGGTCATTTCTACCAAGAAAATGCCCAGTGCTGAGCCGCAAATCGTGGACTGGCTGTGACAAAGCCCTAGACTGGCTAGGCTTGTTGGCTTCATTTTGGGGCTTGCATGAGCGCGTCCTTGTGAAATACACGGGCTACGTCCCAAAAGGAATTGCAACACAAAATGTTGCTACGGATGTGGCTCATGCTTTGCAAGATGCTAGTGGGGATGGGGAACAAGACCAAGATTTTGAAGATTTTCTAGATTGGGGGCAGTTGGTAGAGAGTATGGCCACGGCTCAAGAAGATTTCGCGGCTGCAGCAGAAGTGATCACTGGATCAGAACAAACATGGGCAGACATCAACAAAGGCAGTCGAAAGCGGACAGGGGCTCTCGTTACATCAGAACATGTGCTGGAAAAACTGATTATCATCACGAATGTGGCTCAGATTGGCCTCAGGTTTCTCTATGCCCTTCTTCAAATGGCTAGTCAGGAATGGCTGAAGAATCAAGAAAACCGTGGTCCTGGAGGAACCAGACGCTTTCGTGTTGTTGAAATTGCCAACAGTGAACATATCCAGAAAACCATGATGGAGGTAAAGGAAATGATGGCCAACGAAGGGCTGCCTGCGCTTCCTTTTTCTTCTTATGTTCGGCGTGCTAGATCACTGGCATTTAGACTGCTCAGTGCATTCGCATGCAACGTTGAGCTTCTCATGCACCGAGCGCACAAGGGCTTCCCGTATCGACTTTTTACTATGTTGAGCGGGAAATGGTCAGATTGTCGTGACCTGTCTGAAATGTGAAATGAAGTGTTTAGTTGGAATCATTCACCAGATCTGTTGTGATTGTTGTGGCTCTACTTATACTTGTTACTTGTGATTGTATGACTATGACTATGTCTATGTCGTGTTAAAATCAAAGTTTGAGTGGGTTGGCTGGCCGGTTGGTGGGTTTGGTTACAGTGACAGTAATAATCATAGTTCTGGTGACTTGAACTGGTTGGTTGGTTTGGTGAGTTTGGATGGTTTGTTTGTTGGTTGGTTGATTGTGGTTGGGTTGTTGATCAATATAACAGTTCGCTTGGTCAGTCAGTCATAGTTTCAATTTAGTCACTTTAGTCACCTACTTACTTGTTAGTTGTTTGGCCCACCATCATGATGGCAATCGAAACTATGTCACGATGTCACTGTGGATGGTTCAGTCCCTGCTGCTAAACTATAGATTTGATCAGATGATTATATAGATCAGATTTTTTGGCTTGGTGATGATAATGATGTCGTAACTTGAAATTTAAATTGAGGTTTTCTGATTCTGATTTGCACTCATTTGATCATTTGACATCAACATTGGTAGCACTGGCGCTGACCACACTGACACATACATACATACATACATACATACATACATACATACATACATACATACATACACATACATACACATACATACACATACATACACATACATACACATACATACACATACATACACATACATACACATACATACACATACATACACATACATACACATACATACACATACATACACATACATATACATACACATACATACACATACATATACATACATACACATACATATACATACATATACATACATATACATACATATACATACATATACATATACATACACGTACATACATATACATACATATACATACACGTACATACATATACATACATATACATATACATATACATATACATACACGTACATACATATACATACATATACATATACATATACATATACATACATACATAAATGAATACAGACATACAGACATACAGACATACAGACAGACAGACAGACAGACATACAGACATACAGACATACAGACATACAGACATTACATACATACACAGTCAGTAACTAAAGCAAAAAGTTGAGTAAATTAAGTCTGAGCAAGTCAGTAACAAAGACATTTGAACAAACAGAAACCCATGCATATATACAGCCATAAAAAGGTATTTATATATATAATACATATATATATATATATATTTATTTATGCAGGCATTCACATTTGATTACCAGTGATTAGCCAGATATGTACGCCCACATGATTCATGATTAATGATGAATGATTAATGATTAATGATTGATGAATGCTTGATTATCACGTATATATTTTATATTCACATATATATATATATATACATGTAAATATCATAGAGTCATAGAATCATGGAACCAACCTCAGCCATCAGTCATCAGTAAAATATTAATTCATAGTCATAATCAAAGTAACAGTGGGAACCAGGAACTCAAACTTGGCATGAGCAAACAGAATCATTGTATTGTACAGTGCTAAGCTGCTAAGCTGCTAAGGCCTTTGCTATGACTTTCCCGAGTGCTTTTGGGATGACACAGCAGCTGGATTCTTTCATGAATGGCCTGAGTTGGAGAATCTTGATTCCACTGCCATGGCATATCTAGAGTCGCTTGCAATTGATGCGGAGTGTGACATCAGTACCATCGAGTGTGGACACTCCAATTTGCGTGAACACTCGAAACAGCGTGGCCGAGGGCACATTGCCTCCTTGATTGATGTTGCCGCAAAGTCAATTTGCAAATTTGTTGGTCGGAACTACTACAAAAAGCCCGAATCCGATGACACAAAAACACCAACAACAGGGCTCTTGCCAGAACAGCAGAAGGGCAGCAAGAAAAGAAAGAAACATGACACCCGGAAAGGGGGTGGTGGTCCCTGGAAAGCATTTTTGAGTCAGGCTGCAGCAGGTGTGAAGCTCAGCAAAGACAATATTCAAACTTTCAGAGATAAGTACAATCAACTGTCGCATGATGAATACCAACGACTTGTTGAGCTGGGATCACTTGCAACACTCGCTCACAGGCAAGGCCACAGCAACACATTGTCATTGAGAAAACAGAGACAAAATGCACTCAACCGAAAATCAAAAGACTCGGAACTTCAACTTCAACCAAATGCACTTTTATCCTTACCTCATGCTGATGTGCTGGTGCATCTCACTGGTGAAACATTTGAGGAAAAATTCTCAACATTCAAGGAGATGTTGAAAGAAAGCGCTCGCCATACTCTATCAGTCCTGGAATCTCAAACAAAAGAGTCGTCTGCAGCGAGGGAAGCATCTATTGCCAAAGTCAATGCAGGGGCGGGGAAACAAATGAGTTCTGCTTTGAACTTTGTTGCTGGAAAGGGTTTGGGACAGCATTTCTCTTGCAGCGCGCCCCCGTCCACAAATGTGACCGAATATGCTTGGAAACCTCCTGTTGCATCATTTGTGAAGGCGGGGATGGAAAAGAATGGGATGTTCTGTCTCATTTTGATCATTCATTGTTTTGCAGGCTTAGCATGTGAAAATTGACCTGGCTATTCATTTGCCAGGCCAGGCATTAGTAATCATTAGTGAAATAGTAAAGTAACCAGAAACTGGTAGCAACGGGTTAAGTATATAGTGGGTACTTGGTACTTAGTACTTACTAGCGGTTACTAGCGACTAGTGACTAGTGACTTGACTAGACTAGTCACCAGACTCACCAGTAACCAGACAGTCACCCAGTCACCCTACTGAATGAAAACGTAGTTTCCTTCATTGACTCAATGATTGTGACTCAATGGCCATAAACATTGATGATGAATCACCAAATCTATCAATTGATAATTGATTTATTGATCGTTGGTCATTGATAATTGATCCATAACTAGTGAATAGTTAATAATAGTTAATTAAGTTGGATAGCGTGGGGGCTGATGATGATGGCTCCCTTCAGGCAGCTTTGCACGCAAACACCTTGTATGGTGGTATTGGCGCATTGCGTCGATCTGACTTGGAAACTGTTTGGTTTGCAGATCACAAAGTTATTCAGCACACAAACCAGCCATCCATTTCCATTGACAAGACGAAGGTGCATCAAATGCGTCAATGTGGGCAGCATGGAGTGTGTGTTTGCAAGGGTCTTGCGCGTTTGATTCCGCTCTTTCACAAACGGATGGTTGGGGGAATGAAGAAAGTTTTTCCTGGGACAAGAAAGAAACCTTCCTCAGCAAAAATGCAGTTTTTGGATGGCTTTTATGTGTTTGGCTTGCGATCTCCGAAGATGAAAACGCTCAATGTTGCAAAGCCCAGTTGTGTGGAAGTTCTGGACCCTCCACCTACCATATATTTTCATATTGCTGCAGTGAATTTGTCTACATGGGATTTTGCCTGCCTTCGTTTGTACGAATGGACCCCGCAAAGTGAGATTGACAAAGCAACATTGCGTCCAGGAGAGACTCGATTGAGTGTGTTTCCTGGTGATGTGGACAGGGAACACACTTTGAAACCAAAGTGCGCCTTTCAGTTTTTGGATGATTGCGTTGATTTGTCAAAACCATGGACCTTGGAGTACTTCACAATCTGCAGTGACGACTTGTCCTTGCCATCGGCATTTATGAAAGCGCAATATGTAGATGTTGTGAAATCCAGTCGCGTTCAAACCCAAAGTTTCTGGGATGGTTCTGACATGGAAACTGCAAAGTTGGCCAAGACTCGGACGAGAAGAAGGAGAACAGGTCATCCTACGAATCGTACTACTAGTACTACTGCTGAAAGAAACTTGCACAAAAAACTGACCATGATGATGATGCTTCTTGTCAGGATGCAATTGCAAACACGGCTGATCTGTCAGAGTCAGGTTCTGAAGAACCAATTGATGTCAACGATTTGGACCGTTTGCTGGAATTGGTTCAAGATGATCAGCCAAGTGTTGCAGCATCAAGCGACTCAGAGATTGAGAGTGACAATGCACATTTTGCTGGGAACGAAATCAACTTGATGGAGTTGTTCAACATGTTTGAACAGCCTGATGATGCAGACAACCAAATCTCAGGAGATGAAATTGAGCCACCTGACAATTTGCCAGCAGCTCCACAACCACCAACAGCCGCTGGTGAGGAAGAACCTGAACCTGCTTCTTCTTCTGCCCGTGTGGAAGAGAAAACTAGAGCAAAAAGAACTGCGGAAGTGAAACCAAGAGAAATGAAAAATCCAGAAGACATTTTTGATCTTGGAAATTTGGGTGACTTGCGATTCAACAGCAGAGGCTTCATAAGAGCCCATTGTGGCAACCCTGCTCATGGCCAGTGCACCCGTCAACGACAAACAACCAAAGGAAGACATGGAGCAGGGCGACCCCTTGGCAGCCTTGTTGCTTGGCTTCAGGAGGGGGCCAAATGTGGTACAAAAGCTGAACATATCAAAATGGGAGCTAATGATTTAACTTGGAAGAAAAGAAGTGAAGCAAGGGAATATTTCATGACCTTGCGAACAAGCAAAGAATTTGCTGCTTACGAGCGAGAGAAATACGATTTCGAGCTTGAAGAACCTTTTATCGTGCCGTGAAGCCTTGAAGTGAGGTGGTGCCAAAACAAGTGTGAGGGCTGCTGCTGCTCGTTAGGCTTTTGAGATAAGCTGTCAAAACCAACCGTAACCAACAAAAGGTAAAATAGAAAATAAACACATCAGCAGCAACTGGTGCTAGCTGCTAGGTAAAAAAACATCATACAAGCATCGCATAGCATAGCAGCAACTTCACTCAATGGATATTGACCGGGCCCAGATACAGAGCGAAACAGAATTCTATTCAACTATCGAATCCAATCAATCAACCAACCGTAGCCAACCACTGAATCAGTGATGACTCGGACTCTAACTACTACACTACAAACAATAGTGGGTCACCAATGTCTTTTCTACTATTTCCTTGTTACTACTACTGTTTCACCTGGCTAGTTTCTTATCAATTGATTTTTGGTGATCTGATTTGGCAGAAAGGCCTAGCTAAATTAACATGATATGATTCATGGCTAATGAGGTTAATGATTATGGATTATGATATGCTTGATGTGATCATTAGTGACATTAGTGATTTTAGTGTGATTAGCAATCAACGAATGATTAGCAGCTAATCATTAGCTAGCTAGCTAGCTAACTAGCTGCCACAGAACCACACCACCTCTCAAAACTAAGGAACCTACCATTCATACTGGATACCTACCAGGCTATACCTAGTAGTTACTGGTTACTAGGTCTTAGGTCTTGCGTGGTCCAAATATCCATGTCCATGTCACAATGTAGCTGAATGTAGCCCCCCCACCCACCAGATCGCAGTGAGGTTGAGGTCCATTTACCATTGAAAAGGGTTGGGTTGTCCAAACAGTTTGCATTCAGCCGCCAGCCGCCAGCCAGCTGTAGCCGGTAGCTGTAGCAACAACAGAATAACAGCGACCACAATTGCTCAGTCAGTTGGTTTTGGCGTCAGTGTCATTGGGCAAATGCTGCTTGGTTCTACTTCTACTTCAATATCACTCCATCACAAATGAACAGGGACACGTATTTCATTGTGATAATGTGTTTGACATCTTAATCAAATCTATGTTGCAGGCATCGGCTTTTGGTGGTTATCGGCTATGGCTACGGCTATAGGCTATGGAATGGAAGCCATGGCATGTGGTATTCTGGTATTCCTGGTCTCCTGTACTGTACCACGTTGTCAGTTTATTTTACCCCCAGGATCCACGAGTAGGCAAATTCAACTTCCCATCCAAGACTGGCCCTAGGTCCTAGGGCCCTAATCCCATGTTCATCCGATGCTCTTCCTGTGCAGGCTCTTCTTGATCTTTTTCAGGAAGGACGTGTATGAGAAGTCTGACATCCAGAAGTTCAAACACATTCTGCAGGACTTTCAGCCGGCTTCAGTTGGGGCTACGGCTATGGCTATGTTGTGTTGTGGCGTGATGATGTGATACATACATATGCATGTATGTATATATATATATATATCACTAAACACTAAACACTGTGCACTATACACATCTACACTTATTTATCATACCTATAGATATAGAATTTGCGATAATTTTGATTGGGTCATTTGGGTCACTATTGAACACCATTTGTACAACTGTATTTCTGTTGAATCTGAATGATTGATGAATTCTTATTAGTTGATTAGTTGATGGTTGATTCTTGTTGCTGCTGATCATCACTCTATCAATATGGTAATTGTAGGGCTGTTGTAGAATTGTAGAAGGTGATTTCCAGCAGTTATCAGATTAATAAACCAATGAACCTGACTTGCTGGCTTTTACTGGGCTTACAGTGATGTAGCAATGTAGCATTGAATATGGTTGAATGATGAAAACCTGTTTCTGAGCTTTCAGTCACTTGTGACTTGTGAATACCAATGCAATGCTCTTGTTTCACAAGTGAGCGAAGTGTAGAAGGGCCTGGCCTAGTGGGCCTAGCAACAGAAACATTTCCTGAGTAACATGGTTATTTGGTTACTGACTTATATATCCTCTTGATCTGTATCACTGTAGAGTAGTGTCAGTGTGAGTAGTGGGTTGACAACTTCGCTGTGCAGTCCAGTCAAGTTAGTCCGACCGCTCTGTGTGTAGAGTCCAGTTCATTCAGCTCAGGATATTTTGTACATTGTACATTGTGCATCGTACATTGAATATAAATTCAGATTGTTGTAGTTACTGTAGTTGTGGTTAAAGTGGCAGCAAAACTAAGCATTGCTGCAACCAAACATGGCGGGATCCAGGAGCATTCAGCTCTATAAGACTCAAAGTCTCTAAGTCTAAGTCTAAGTCTTATATCTATGTGTAAATGTGAATGTTCCTAATTCCCTTTGATGAACTCCTGGACTCAATCAATCAACAGAAGTGGTAGCTGGTAGCTGGTGGCTGCCTGGTAGTAGTCAGTCAGTCAGTCAGGCAGGTAGTAAAGGTAGTAACTACTCAGCGAAGTAATTGAGGTTCCCCAGCTCTCACAAAAACTACATAGATTCTCAGGGACCGAAAGTTTCCAGGTTCAGATTCATTCTATATAACTGAGACTCTGACTCTAGCTCTGACTCTAACTGTTGACTCTTAACTTAATCTTAACTAGCGCTACGAAGTTGGATTTGTTTCCCATGACTTTTGACTTGCAAAGCATAAACTCATAAACGGTATGACAACGAATTGTGCGGGGTCCTGGGTGAAGGCTTGTGTCGCAGCTAGAGTCAGCTAGAGG
>VSDK01026934.1:24422-46763 GCA_009767595.1 Symbiodinium kawagutii
AAAATCTGCCAAAATCTGCCAAAATCTGCCAAAATCTGCCAAAATCTGCCAAAATCTGCCAAAATCTGCCAAAATCTGTCAAAATCTGCCAAAATTCAACTTCTGGATCAAGAAGGGTTCTGGGCAAAGGTTTTGGCAGATTTTGGCAGATTTTGGCAGATTTTGGCAGATTGTTTTTACCTGTCTGGTGAATTTTGGCATGTCTGAAGCTGGTTTTGGTCCACCTTTCAAAATCTGCCAAAATCTGCCAAAATTCACCAGAAATTTCTTGAAGTTGAATTTTGGCAGATTTTGGAATTGAGAAAAATTAGGCTGAAACCAAGAGAAAATTCGTATCCGAAATTCACCAGCCGCAACGCTGCATTCCAAAATTCAACATTTGTGAACCAGACTCACCAAACCCCGGTGGCGACACGGTAGATACCAGGACTCAGGTAGGGACCATCTACTGGTATTTTGGATCAGCTAAGCCAAGCCTGCTAAGGTAATCCAGTTTGATATTTTGTGCAAGAATACAGTATGTGGGCAAAACCTAATTACTGGTGGTGACCTACCTATTCCCATCCAAGATTCATCATTCATTCATTCATTCATTCGTTCGTTCGTTCGTTCGTTCCTTCCTTCATTCATTCCTTCATTCATTCATTCATTCATTCGTTCATTCATTCATTCATTCATTCATTCGTTCATTCATTGATTCATTCATTCATTCATTCATTCATTCATTCATTCATTCATTCATTCATTCATTCATTCATTCATTGAATCATTCATTGAATCACTCATTGAATCATTCATTATCATTGATCATCATTTATCATCATTCATTATCATTCATTATCATTCATTATCGTTCATGATCATTCATGATCATTCATGATCTCTTATTATCATTCATGATCATTAATGATCATTCATTATCATTTATTATCATTTATTATCATTCATTATCATTCATTATCATTCATTATCATTCATTATCATTCATTATCATTCAGTATCATTCATTATCATTCATTATCATTCAATATCATTTATTATCATTTATTATCATTTATTATCATTCATTATCATTTATATTCATTCATTATCATTCATATTCATTCATTATCATTCATTATCATTCAATATCATTTATTATCATTCATTATCATTCATTATCATTCATTATCATTCATGATCATTCATTATCATTCATTATCGTTCATTAATTTATTCATTCATTCATTCATTCATTCATTCATTCTTTCATTCTTTCATTCTTTCATTTATTCATTCATTCACTCATTCATCACCCCGATCTTGATAAATCTACCATACATATACAAATGCATGCATACTTTCGACAATTGGATAATTTCAGGTCAAATTTTCCTGGGGCCTGGGGCCCTGGCCCCCGCCCCACACAAGGACTGCAGCCGCTCGAGCCCATCGGACAGGGACTCTGCATGGCTATGTCAGATAGCTGAGTGGAAGCAGAAACTTGAATTGCCAACCAAACTCATTGTGTGGCAACCACAAATGCTGGGGCCAAAGTTTCATTTGACAGACCGAATCTCTGCAATCATCAATTTGGTTGCGGCTGAGAGGTTAGGAAAACAGAATTGGCTACAAGATTTTGAAACCAAACAAAAGCTGCTAGCCAACACATATGTTGATTTGAGCCAGAACCCAAGCTATAAAGCTTTCACCACAGCTGATGGGATTGGGCCGTGTTTGGCCACGAGTATGAAGATTTATTCGTACGGCAAAGACCGAACACTTTTGCCAGTGGAGTATTTGTTTTGGCAAGGACACAGACGAAGCATCAAACTGCCTCAATCTGTACGGTCCAGCGCCATTCGTCAATTGGCAGGTGAGGGCATTTGTCTTCCGTGTATCGGGGCCGTACTTTGGGCCTTATTTCTCACCAAAGGATTTCCATGACCATGATTGCTGACTGATTGGTGATGGCAGTGACAACGACTAACCATACATCAAGCCAGATTTCAGATAAGTACTATCACTAATTACCATTGCCATTACGTTACCACATTATATAGCTATATTACAATTCCATGCTGGTTTCTGTTTGCTGATTGCTGTTGTTTGGTTGGTTTGGTTTGTCCGGTTTGTCTCCAATATTTCTAGTGACTCTAGTCTAGTGACTCGAGTGGTGATTCTAGTGACAACTGACTAGTAGGATTCACCAATTGCAGCTGCAAGATCAACAGAAGCAGTCCACGTGGTTCTAGTAACGCTAACGGGTAACGGGTACCGGGTAACGTCCGGAAACAACAAAAACCTCAAGTCACAAGTCAGCCGTGACAGTCAGCCAGCTGATTTACAGTCACAGCTGCATGATGGAGCTGATTGAAAATCGAAAAGTGGGCAGGCAGGCAGGTGGGGTGTGAACGGTGTGAACTCGAAAGCTGTTGAACCAACCTTTCATATCATCTGATTTGAATCATTGATTATTGATTATCAGATTATCATTGGTTTGGGACTTTCAGCTGCAAGAACTTGCTTGCTGCTTCTGTCGCTTGCCAGTGATCTTTCGTGTTTTGTCCAAACGGAACAAGAAAGCAGTGCAGTGCAGTGTAGCAGTGTAGCTGTAGCTGTAGCTAGTTTGATACTTGTAGTTGTAATTGTGATGAGTGAGCTGCACTGAGTTTTCCATGGCCACAGCAGTGCAACCATAGCTGTAGCTGTCCATTAACGATCAATCATTAGCCGATTTCAGCCCAAGTTCAGTGATATCATCCGAGCGTGATCATTTAGCTGCTATGGCGTCCAGAAAACCTAGGGGTGGTGACACAGTTTTGCCGAAGAAGCGCACTGCAGCAGAACCCAAACGCACTCCTGCTACCCAATCTGCAAGGAGTGACCAGTCTAAGTGTGTATACTTTAGTTAGTAGAGTCAGGCATCATTCATGGAGTTGGAAAAGGCTTGGTAAGGTTAGTCATTAGTCGGTTAGTCACCATTATCAAATTCATTATTGATCATTATGGCTCACTGTGGCATTATGGCAAAATGGCCAGTATCATACCACTTGGAGCGACATGCGACACAGCGACATTACAGCAGTTGGAACACAAATCACAAACCGTTTGATTCCATCATGTCATTTGAGTGTCATGTCATGTCATGTTAGTTCTGCTGCTGCTGTTGGCCTATCATCCTATCAGATATCAGGCCTATCATTAATGATTATTTATCAATCATTAATCATTCATTAATCATTAATCGTTGATCACCGTTCTTATTGTTTACAGAAAATATCGAAAGTTTAGAATGGATTGAAATCACAGTTTGAAGCTGAGTCAAGCGCAGGAGGAGAATCAACCAACCAGCACCAGCAGATGCTCCGTCGGCATCTGCGAGCGCGAGTCATCCTCCATCGAATGAGACTGACATGGTTCTTGCTCTTGGAGATGAGGATGAACCCATGGCAGCTGATGATTCCAAACCTGCCTCTTCGAAGATTCTTATCGTTTGCAAGGTGTGCGCAAGGAACAGCAAGGAGTGGGGTGTGCAAGTAGGGGAGGGGTGATCCGGGTGATCAGTTCTGTGTACATTGTACATTGTAGTACAGTGTACAGTACTGTATATGCAGCGACCCAATCGTTGTCATAGGTCATAGGCGCTGTCGTAGCTAGCAGCTAGCAGCTAGCAGCTAGCAACTAGCAACTAGCAACTAGCTGCTAGTGCTTTGTAAGCAGTTTATAAGCACTAGTGAGAGTAGTCTGGTAGTCCCTGTGATCTTGTAGGTAGTGGATGGTCTAGAGTCTAGAGTCTAGAGCCAAATCCCAGTCAATCGCTAGTCAAGTCGCACTAGTCAAGAAAAGTATCTCTTGTGTTCTCTTTGCTTTTTGTCACTAAGTATGAAGAATCACTACTAAACTGATCAAACTAAACAATGACTACAACAGTGATCATAAACAATTTTATCTTCCTCAATGTAGTTATATACATTTACTAATCATATTGTACTTGAGTTAATCTTGTTGAATGTTTCAATGCAGAGCATCATGCAGCCTTGGCAACAATGCTGTTGCTGACTGCATTGCAGCATGTTTGAATTGTATCTTTGACCGCAGCCTTCATTTGCTGCTGCTTTCAGACAGGGTTCATTAGTCATTTCCTGCTGGCATCAATGTCGGATTCGCCGCTACTGGAAGTTATTGCGCAGAGGAGGCAAATGCAGCGTGCAATTGAACTTGGGCTAGCTGGTGTTCCAGCGCCACCTCGTCCAATCCAACTTCCTGCTTGGATGTTGACTCCAGAGTGGCTTCTTCGTGCACAGGATGATCAGCGTCGAGCAGCGTGGGAAGCAAGGCGTCGTGCAGAGGATGCTCAACGTCGTGCACGTGGACCCTCGCCACCACCACTTGAGCCACCACCACTTGAGCTACCAGAGTCTATGCCTATGCCTATGCAAGCAGAACCAGACTCAAATAGCTCAAAGAATGTGGTTGAAGCGGTGACATTCAAACCGACACCGGCACAGCGTGCCCTTGCACTTGTGCCTGATCCTGATGCTGTGGCAGACTCGGCAAAGCGCCGCAAGTTCAATGCTGATGGTGATGATGCCTTCCGCACCCCACCAAGAACAAGTTCCTATTCCAAGGGCACCGTGAAATCACCGATTGCCAGTGGTGACAATGTCACAAATGACAAGAGCTCTGGGCCAAATGTTCAACCACCATGGGTTCCAGAAGGTTCTTTGGATTGCAGCGGTTGCGATTTGATTGATGCTGCGTGTGTGTTGGTATTGTGGCTTAAGGCACCAGTAAGTCAATAAGTGCACAAAATATATATATATATTATATATATATATTATCTTATTCATTTGGAAATATATGTATATATATATATACTGCTAGCTGCTAGCTGCTAGCTGCTAGCTAGCTGCTAGTTATTTTACCAATATATGCTACTTAGTCACTGCTACTGCTCATGTTTATGCACATGAATGTATACATGCATCCAGAATCCAGAATCACAACTGATAGCGACAGGAACTGACAGTAATGTTAGTAATGATAGTAATGGTAGTCTGGTAGTAGGTACATAGAGACATAGAGATAGTCATCTCATCAACAGTAATTGTAACCTACTGTAGTAGTAAGTACAACCATGCACTTCTCACTTCTCCATCTTCACCATGTTAATCTTAATTGCTAATAATGTTAATAGTAATTTTAATCAAGTGTCAACTTTACAGCCACTAGTCACTAGTCACTAGTCAGGTCAGTCAAGCTAGCTAGCAGCTAGAATCTATTGACCTAGTCAAGTCACCAGATCCAGTTACAGTTACAGTGTCTAGCTAGACAAGACAAGTTGGAGTTGCTGTTTGATCATGACAAATGACTTGGACTTCGATCTAGCCCAGGCTCGAATCTGGCACTTTCGATCTCAATTCAAATCAATGTGCCTGGGCCTTCTCATCGTGGTGGTCATCATGAGCAGCGTTGCGTGAAAGATGTGGGTTCAGGCAAGGAGGGCTGGGCATCTTTTGGATCAGCTCCAAAAAATGGTTGACCGTTAACCAAAGCTAGAATTTTTTTGTTGAAGAAAGTCAGTCAGTAGGGTCAGGTAGGTAGTTCAAGTAGGTAGGTAGGTAGGTCCAGGTAGGTAGGTAGGTTTGTGCATTTTCATTCACTCGCTCACTATCACTCACCACTCACCTCACCACTTGTTTAATCTGCGGACTTGAACAAACCAAACACCTTTTGAGACGAAAAGGTGAAAATAATGGAGTAGAATCAGATCTCAAACAGGAAAGAACATACTGATTGATTAATGACATGTACATGATATCAATCTAGTCAGTGACAGTTGTGAATTGAATAACAAAACAGGACAGAAAGCAAATCAGCAAGGCTGCCATGATTGAGGACACGTGGTGGTCATCGAAGATGATGATGATGATGACAATGCCAATGATAGGTTTCGCACCCCACCCCGTCGTCTTCGACGCCAGCCATCTTTGGACAACTTAACTCCCAAAGCTGAAGCTTCAACGAGCAGTGATGGGAGTTCAGGTGGCAGCGGTCGTGGCCAGAGGAATCCTCATTTGACTTGGTCCACAAAGGCTGTTCGTGGTGGTGGACTGAAGCGCAAGCTGCATGATTAAGTGAGTGAGTATTGGAATCGTCAGAGTCAATTGAGGGAAATGTGCTGTCTGTCCCAAATCAAGGACAGACAGCACTTGCACTCAGACCGACAACTATAATTATGATTCAAAGTGATTAAAACTAAGACTAAGACGATTAAGTAATAAGAGGTATTGATGATTGATGACAAATATTGAGGAAGGACATTGACATTGTAATTGTATCAAATCAAATCAGTATCATTCTATCAGATTATCAGATCAATCAAACCATGGCAGTGCAGATGCCTCAGCAGCAGCAAACACTGAAGCAAGATCATTTTGATCTTTTCACTTTTCAGGACCTTGAGCCTTCTGGTTTTAGGGCTAAGGGCTAAGGCTATGGCTAAGGGCTTCGGTCAAGGGGCGGGCCAAGCCCAAACAAATTTTAAGCCTTAAGCCTGAGCCCGTTGGGACTGTTGGGCTGTGGTGGCAGCAGGCTGACCAAACAGCTTGTGCACCTGCAGCTAAATTCAACTAGTTTAGTTTAGTCACGTTAGTTTTAGTTGAGTCTGTTAGCTTGACTCAACTCTGGGCGTTCCTTCTTACATCACGACATCACGATCACGAAGTCACGATGAAATCGTTTGGGATGATGACGGTGCGACAGTTGACAATGACCGTGAATCGACTCTGCGGGAAAAAAAGTATTCAAAGTATTCACTTGAGAAGAGGGTTGAGAGGGTTGTGAGTTGTCGGTAGCTGCCAGTCACCCTCACTCACTGCCAGTCAGTCACAGTCACACTAATCACTAATTAGTCACTAGTCACTAGTAACTATCAATTACTATTTACTACTTTTTCAAAGTACTTTTAATTAATATAAGTTTCTAGTTACTAGTTACTAGGTCACTAGTCACTGGTAACGTAACCACAAGTTAAGTTAGATACAATAGGTAATAGTAAGTTTACAAGTAACAGGAACCGTCACAGTTTCAGAAACGATGATTAAATCAACACCTTGCAAAGCAGTTGATGATTTACAATTTACAATCTACAAATCGACAATCTAATCTGAATCTAATTGAAACTTCACTAATCACTAAACTAAAGCCAAGCTTGGGCCCTGCAGGAGGTAACATTTGTGATCACACCAGGAGCAGGACCAGTCGAAGCAGATGTCTTGTGCATTGCCTCTGGCAAGAGACTCATGCCTGGTAGCACAGTTGCAGAGATAGCCTTGAGGTACAAGAACGAACCTGACTTCAAGAAGGATTTTGAGCGAGCTCGGGTGGCTGTGCAGGAAGAGATGCAAAGAAACTCTGACAGCATCCTTCCAGTGTTCATTCCGAGTGTCACTGCATACAAGGACACCCGCACCGTTTCCAGTTTAACCTGGGTAAACTGATACTGCTACTGGCAACAGGTAACCAAGCATAAGTAACCTGCAACCTGGTAAACTAAACTTCAAACCCAACTGAGTCTGTAACTGTAACTGTAACTCTCGCAAACGGTTGAGAGAGAGAGAGGGTTATGGTCAAGTCAAGTTTGTTTAGTCTGAGTGGATTTTACTCTTTGGTTTAGTGATTTATATTTTATTGTTTTTGCATTTAAGTTGTTCTCATATCGTTTGTTGTTTTCATATTTGCTTATTAACTGAACTCTTCTCTTAACAGTCATTCATTTTATGTTTTTCAGATTCATTTTGTAAACTCTATTGATTTATATTTTCAAATATAGCTATGCAACTATGTTTCTATTTTTGAGTGACTCTACGACACTCTATTATATGACAATTCTTTGACATGACAAGTTAGTTTCAGTTTCCAGGAAGATCTTTACTATCACGAGATCTACTCCAAAGCAGCCATCCTTTCAGAATCCGAGCTGATTCAGTTGGTGGGGAAGAATCCTTCTCAATTGAACTTGACGCCCTACACTTCGAACTGCAACAGGCCTAATCAAGAGACCAAGCTCTTCTTGCTCTCCCTCCATGGCATGCCCCAGCACACCAGGGATTCTGTCCGGAAGATTAGGATTGTTCACCGCATTGGCACTACATTGCAGCTGAACTGGGTGACTCCACAAACACAGCTGTCAGCAAAGCAGGGCCGACCCACGTTGGAGCACATGGTGGACAGGTACCAAACCAATCCCACCAAGCAAGTGCTTGAACTTTCCCTGCCTACTTTGCAAGAGTTCCTTGGTATGTCATCAATCAGTAAACTCAGTAAACAAACAATCATCCATCACTGAACCTGTTTTTATATTTGGCTACTTGATTAACAAACTTATGTATTTATTATTGCTTTGCTAGCTGCTAAGCAGCTAGCTGCTGCTGCCATGTAGTAACTAAGTCTAGAGTAAATTAATAAGCGCAAGAGCATTAAATCACTAAGTCACTGAACGCAAGATATGATTAGATAATTGGCCTTGGTCAGTTTCATTTATGTAGCCCCTGACAGCGATAACTCATTAAGATGGATTGTCATAGATCTGTTGAAGCTTTTATTAGTAAGTTAGTTAAGCTAAGTAAGTACAAGTACAAGTAACATCACAATTCGTAGCAGCGTAGTGGTGGCAAGGAGTTATTCACTCACAGTCACTCACAGCTACCCAGCTCTTGTTTTGGCTCAGGTTGAAAGATGAAGCTGCCAGAATTGAAGCCACTCTGGAAAATGCTTTGGTCCAAGAAGCCGGTGTCTCGTTGACTGAAGTTGATGGGTGCGAGGCTACCCCGGATGAAGTCAAACTCATGGATGGGTTCTGTGAGGAAGACCAAGGCCCAGGAAAGAAAAAGCGAAGGAAGGGAACACCTGGTAGCAATGCCAGCACTAGGGCTCCATCATCAGGTCTTGCACTCACTGATGGCATTGGCCAGCCTGCCGCTGCCACCCCTTCTGAGAAGGGAGCCGGCAGTGCTACTACTACTGCCAAGAGGAAGTCTGGAAATGTTGAAGATGCTTTGAGTGAGATGGATGTGGAAATGCGAAAGGTGGCAGAGGTCCATTTGCAGGGGGGCAAGAACACATCAGTCAAGAGCCTTTCTTTCCTCCGGGTTGAGAATTTTTTCTCAAGTGGTTCTGACCATGCCACTGGTCATACAATTCCATCAGCAAAGCGCATTGCAGATGCAATGGCGGCACAACGTCCAGATGCAGCAGAGATTGGAATCTTGCAGAAAAGAATTGACGCATGCTCTGCCATGCAAACTCTTGCCCAGGAGAAGCTTTCATCGTTGTCCCAGTCGACAGTTTTGGGCCTTGACACACTCATTGGAAGGGTGTCTGCATGGATACTTGCCTATGCTTACACCCGTCAAAGTTTTAAGTAGGTAGGTCCGTATGTATTCAACTGCATTGAATCGGCTCTTTGTTTTTTTATGTATGAGTAATGTGACTAGGGACGAGTGACGGGTGAGACTAGTGACCAGTGAATGAGGGCATGGTTACTAATTGAATATTTATAGCGCAGTAGTAAGTTAGTAGTTAGAAGTCATTGGAAACGGTAGCTTAGCTAGAGACCTGGCTCAGGCAAGGCTAAAGTTAATGGCTAAAGTTCCCCAACAAAGTCAAAAGAATCATATGTCATATGTATTGGATTAATCATTTGTTAACTAGCGGGTGATTCAGATGTGAGTGTATAGCAGTAAAACAGTAGTTTACTAGTGCGCAAGTTGTCTACTACTTATTTTACTTACTACTTTCTACTTACTACTGATTATGTCTATTTTTTACTGATTACTGATGATGACTGGGTTTGTGACTGTCAGTTTGGAAGACTTAACTGTAACAGCAAACGGCAGCATAAGACAGACATAAGATCATAAGGTCAAGAAAGCAGTAGCTGTAGCTCAGTAGCTATGGTTATTTAAAAGGGCATAAGGCTGTAACTGTAAGTGAAACTTCACTGAGACTGGCCACGGCCAAGGTGGGATGAAATTCCATTGGCCATCAAAGTCAAGTTCACCTCTGCCAAGATCTACACTACACTGGATGATGCGTGCGGGTGCAGTGAAGAAGAGCTGGAGGCAAGTATGAACTCAATAATTTCAATGACCATGTTGGATGACATTGAGACCAAGTGGACCGGCCGTGAACCCAAATATTCATCAGTTCTGGCAGACTGCTTCATGCAAGTGGATGCAGTGCTGAACGATGCAGCGAATGCCCATGCGAACATCAGCAACGATGACCCAAGCTTGCAGTCTGCAACTGCTCCATTGGACTTGGCAGTCAAGGCGAGAAACACACATGATTTCGTGTAGTTAGAAGTAGGGGTAGTAGTAGCAGCCGGTTACTGTCACACACTGTTACCCTGTTACACTGGTATGTATGTATACACTGTTACACTGTTACGCTACCAGGGTTAGTACAGATGTAGAGTAGAGTTGAGTAGAGTAGAGTAGAGAGTAGAGTAGAGAGTAGAGTAGAGAGTCTAGACTCGAGAGCGATTGGATTGAAGAAACTAAAACACTTAAACTTAAACTAAACTTACTAAACTAAACTAAACTTAGACTTACAAATCAATTTTGGCTTAAGGCTTAAGGATTTTAGAAAAATAAAATCAAAAAGAAAACCAGACCTACGAGACTCTAGAGACTCTAGACGTCTAGACTGTAGTGATGTAGTGATGTGACTAGACTAGACTTCAAGTAAAACACATTGAATAGCTGCTCAGTTGATTAACAGTCAGTCAGTCAGTTAATCAGTTAATCGGATGATTGAAAAACAACGGGTGTCACATTAGAATCCCACAATCACACTAGTCATTAGGTCACTAGGTACTTTACGTTTCTATCGTTACTAGATTTTGGTCAGAGAACATTTGCCAAAAGGTGAAATGAAAGGCTTGGGGGCTTAAAGTTATGATCACGGAATATTCAAAGATCCAACATCAATAATATCCATAATTAAATTACAATATTTTTCGATATGTTTCGATATGTTTCCCTTGTCAGGCAATGGCTTCAGATTTAGGGGAGCTGTTTTCTGTCGATGGCTTCAACAAAATGTGGAGCCAGCCCAAGAAGTTCAAGGACAGACTCAAACTGATTGCCCAGATGTTCCTGCAGCAGCTACCTTGCAGTATGGACATCCTGTCTGACAAGATTGCTCGCAACCAGCATGAGTTCCTTCCATCGCTTGAGGCCTTACATAGCAGTTACGAACTCATCCTGAAGATTATGAAATGCCTTGACTTCACTTGGATGTTTCACTTGACAGAAGACTGGGACAAGCCTGCAACAGTGGACAATTGCTTGGAGGTTGTGAAGTACAAGGGCAAAAACCACACCCTCGCAACATTGGAGGCCAGGGTTGCATTACAATCATTTGACGATTTGACATTGACAACTATTAGGTATGGTTGGGGTTCATTATTAGATGATTAGATATCAAATTAGAGTCAGAGTCTATTAGAAAGCCATTTGATTTAGAGTTGAGTAGACAGTAAGTAAGTAAGTAAGTAAGTAAGTAAGTCAGTCAGTCAGTCAGTCAGTCAGTCAGTCTAAGTTTAATGAAGTAAGTATAAGTAAAGTAAGTAAGTAAGTCAGTAAGCAAGTGGGAGTAGAAGTCTCACAGTCTGAGTCAAACAGTTTAGATTCAGACAAACAAATAGTTAGTAATGAAATGAAGCAATGGCAAGTACTGGCTATGGCATTGGCTATGGACCTAGTGACCTAGTGACTAGTGACTAGTGACTAGTGGGTCCTAGGACCCTAGGAGTTACAGCTGATGAGCTAATGAAGCTAATGAGCTAATCAGCTAATGCCTTGTTGTTCATTGTTCTTCTTGAACTCAGGGCATTGCATCGAAGAGTGAAGATTGGACACCAGCTGTGGACGAGATTCTGCGAACAGCTACAAGTGGATTCAGATTGCGGCCTACACTGCAGCGCTGCACTACATCATTGAAATCTCTCTTGTCCAAAGACATCTCGCACACTGCTGATCAAACACTCAAGCTCATGGAAGAGCTCAAAGAATGTCGGGATGGTCTGCGAGGGGTTGAGTTCGAACAGGCTCAGGACATGTGTGTTGCCTATGCACGTGTCTTGGCAGAAGCCATTCTGAACCTTGAGCACAAAGAATCTATCATGGATTCCAAGTACACTTCCCGAGATGTTGATGCAGCTTTGGCTTCATTGGAGCTCTGCAAGCATGTTCCAGGAATCTATGACACTATGAAGAAGTTGATTGAGTGGAAGACAAAGAACATCCAGTACATGGCAGTGTCAGATTTGATGGCCTTGGCCCAGGCATCCCACAAAATCGGAATTGTGGAAGACCTTCAAGACCTCCATTCAATCATGCAAAGGCTGAATAAGGTTGCATTACCGAAGGAGAACCTGGACGATATTGCATGGGTCTCCACGCTGGTTGTTGCATCATTCCGGGCATGGCTGACTGAGTTGAAGAAGGAGAAGGGCATTGTGGCTTCACAACAGTTCTTGCGTCGTGCTACTTTGCTGAGCAATCTCTGGAACATGGTTTGGGACGAGGACACAGAGGTGAGCAAGTGTGCCTCGCTCCATGTCGAGATCTTGCGTGCTGGGACATCAATGTGCCGTGAGATTTCCAGATTGCAAAACATGGGAGAAGCAAGGGCAGCTGTGGCCAAGGACAAGAACTTGAACCTGCTCATGGGGATCCTGAGACATGCTGATGTCTTTGCTGCTCACGTACAACGCGTTGACATCTTCAAACAGCTGCTTGCTGAAGATCAAGATCATACTGTGGAGGACCAACAGTGCTAAAATTGCCAAACCAACTGTTAAAATTGACTATTAAATTGACAAATGATCGACTGAACTGTTGATATGTAGTGAAATTAAACATTCCTCAGGATTCCTCATTATCTATAATCTATGATGACTATTTGATTGGATTCGAATTCAATCTGTAACTGTTACATGCAGACATACACAGTGTCAGTGACAGTAATTTTATGTCATGTTGCCAGTTGTTAAGAACCATGTGATGAGAAGGAGTTACAGTTAGTTTGTTAGTTAGTCAACAGCAGTTAACAGTTAACAGTTAACAGTCAAGTCAGTGAGTGAAGTGTTCATTTGTTCTCTGTGTATGATGTGTTCAATCTACTATTCTATTCCTACGCTTCTCTGAAATGGTCAAACTCAAAACCTTTCCACTTATGAAATCTGATAGCAGGAGGGACCTCTTGAAGAGCCAGCAGCTCAGACTGAACAACCAGCAGGCTCAGCAGCGCCAGCAGACTCAGCAGACTCAGCAGCAGCAACTCAGACTGCACACCCAGCAGACTCAGCAGCAGCTGAGGCTCAGACTGAACAACCAGCAGACTCAGCAGACTCAGCAGCAGAGTCAGCAGCAAAGCAAGCCTCAACAGCAACAGCAGTGACAGCAGTGGAGGGGGAAGCCGAAACCGAAGCCAAAGCCCCAGCCACCGAAGCAGAAGCCGCATCACAAGATGAAAATGTGGTTGAAGATGATGTTGATGTTGATTTGGCTTTGGCTTTGGCTTTGGTGCCCAGCAAGCGGCTGCCGGAAGATGATCGAGAAGTCTATGGTGATGCTGATGCTGATGGTGGCCACGGCAAGTCTATGGAGGTTGACTCGGTTCAAGTTGACTTTGAAGCACTCTTCCTGCAAGCAAAGCATGATATTTATGTGCTTGACTCCTCCACATTCTTGACCAACATTGTGGAGGAGGACCTCTTCACTGACTTTGTGAAGGAGCATTTGACTACTCAAACCAGCAAGCTCGATGAGGCACTGAAGTCGCTGACCAAGATTATCCAACAGTTTCTGGACAAACCATGGACTAAAGGTTTGAAAGCTGATGCTTCTTTGGAGACTACGATTGGCATTGCGAACAAGACTTTGATGAAAGCATCCGTGAAAGGTGATCCGTACCGGGACCTTGTCGACAAGGTCACCCAGGACAGATTTGAAAGTACGTATGTATGTATGACAATGTGTGATACATAGATCACGCAGTAGTAGCGATGAATCTAACTTGAAACCTTCACATGACAGAGTAGCTGAGTAACACTAAAATCACTTCGCTAAAATTCAAAACGCCAATAGTTAGCAGCTAGCAGTTAACAGTCAACATTGACTCATTGACTGATTGACTCAAGTGATAGTGACAGTTGCAGGAACACACGAACAAAAAAAAGAGTACTCAGACTCAGACCCAGTATATACTCTGTACAGTACAGTTCCAGATGCCTGCAGCATGCACTAGGTTCAACAATTTCATAAATTCAACAAGCATCTCATGACTTTACATTGCATTACATCATAATCATCACATTTGCGTTTACATCATTACATTTAGATTTAGATTCTAGATTCTGGATTCTAGATTGATTCTGGATTCCATACAGTGCCATACAGTACAGTACAGTGCAGTGCCATACAGCAGTACTGAACTGACTACTGAACTGACTAACTAACTGACTAACAGACTTAGACTCAGACTTTGACTACCTGACTACCTGACTACATGAATCTACATGGAATCTTTTTCAGCAGATCTACCTGGAATCTTTGTCAGCAGGAGTTTGAGTCTGCCAAGACCATGACAGAGAGCATCTCCGGTTGCCGTCTTCAAGTGCAAAGTGCCAGTTCTGAACTGAAGAATCTACTGACTCTTCAGTCGAAGGCTTCGACAATTGTGAAGACCGCGAAAGCCCTACTCTTTGAGCAGGTTTTGGTACTTGGTATCAAGCTGATCAGGGGTGGTGGGAGGCCAGATGTGATTTCAAATGGCAAGGATCTTGTGAGAGCGACTCTTGCTGACATCAAGAAGGGGATCGAAGGTGTTCCTCAGGATGAAGTTGTGAACCCGACACTGAAGGGCCATGCTGAGAACCTTCTGGGCTGAAACGGCCCTCTTTCATATCTTTTGCACAGGTTACGAGTAGCGGCCGGTAACCAGAGCATGAGTCAGTGAGTCAGTGAGTTTTTATTGACTATATAATATAGTGATTTGACTGAACATGAGCATGGTGGTGTATGGCATAGACTTAGACTCAAATGGGGTGACAGTAAGAGACACAGTAAGTAAGACTAATCAGTAATATTGAGCATGAGTATCAGTATGAGTATGACAGTTGAGTATGGAGTGTACTGTTGTGAAGTGTAGTGTGTAGCGTAGAGTGTAGTGTAGTGGTAGTCTCTAGGCTCTGCTGGACGTTGTTTTTGACCAACGCTGGTGAAAACTGTTGCTATTCACCCAGCCAGCTAGGCAGCTCGTCAGCTAGTCACTCACTGGTCACTAGACTGCTAGTTACTAATTACTAATAACAACTAACCAACCACCATTAGTAGTCCCTTGTTTATCGAGTCTGTTCACTTCACTCATGCTTACTATATTACTACTACTTACTTACGTGCGCATTGTCTAGTTTTCATTTCATTACCACCCATGGTCACTAGTCCCAAGTCAAAGTCATAGTATAGTCACTTGTGTTTGGCAAATCAAGTCCATTCAAGTCAAGTATGTTCACTTTGTCTTTCTCCGATTTTTGCATTTGCTTCACAGTTAACAGCCACATATCTTTCATACTCATTGCAGTTGTAACTGTAGGAAAGTGTACTCTGGTGCTTTTTGCCAGTGAAGTGTGACCGTGCAAAGAAAGTTGGCTAAGCCACTTAGTCACCAATCCTGGAATTTGCTGCGCTATTTGAAATGTACAGTAGAGAAGAGTTCATTCAGTGTACACTTGGATTATGCATACAGAACAGCAGCGCTGATTCAGTGTACACTGTACACTTGGATTCATGGACTGAGACTGAGAGATTGACAATCAATCACACTGTCATTGTCACCCGTCACCCATCTCGACCACTGGAGTCACTGGAAAAATATGAAACATGAAACTCATGAAAGCGAAACAAAAACTATGGCTAACTATGCCACCATGCCATGCCATGGTGGTGCTATGCCACGCTATGACTGAGTGACTATAAGTCCATTCACCAGTGTGGTAGTGATCTGGTGGGATGACACACGGATAAGAGACCGGACTCAAATCTACTATTGAGTAGCTGCAGCAGGGGGAAAAAATGAAACACCGTCAGCAGACCGTGAGGTGAGGCAAGGTGAGTCGATGACATTGCATTGCAGTTTCATGTTTTTTCATCTATGTATTTGTCTATGTGTTTATTTCTTTTTAAATCTGAATTTCAATTTATCTATTGAATCTATTGGATATATTGGTTTCTTGTTTTCTTTCTTTACTTAGCTAATTTATTTGTTTATTCTTTCTTGGTTTCTTTCTTGATCTATTTATCTATTGGTTTTTCTGTTTATATATATATATATTATATATATATCATGTATGTATTTAGTTGTTTTTGCTTTTTGCTTTTTTCAATCCATGTATTCATTTATTCATCTTCTATTTGATTATGTTTGCTTTATTTATTTATCTATTTACTTACTTATTTGTTTCTTTATTCATTTGTCTTATCTGTTTATTTGTGTACTTTCTATTGATATATATTTTCCATGGATCTATTGATTATTTACATCTTTTTCTATTAATGTGTTTCTATTTGATCAACTTGAAATGCAGAAAGTTGAGCTAAGCAGCTAAGGTTGCAACTACTCTCTTTGCTGCTTGCTTCCTTTTTGTTCCCTGTTCAATTTTTCATTTGCTTATTGATTCTCCAAATGCAGTTGAATTTTGGTGAATTTTGGATATGAATTTTTGACCTCTGCTGGTGAATTCCTGGGTATAAGGAGTTTGCCTGCTTTGGATTTCATAACTGCAATCGATGAACCTACCAGGGAAGTTATGACAGTGATGAAAGCACCTTGCTGTGCATACAAATACTGTGGTCTAGGTATAGTCATGCCATGTTATGTCCTAATCTTTTGTAACTTGCAAAAAATGCTGGAGGATGTCTTGAAGCAATCTTAACCACCGTCTATCATGAACTAGCGCTATGAATCAATATTGACCATCATCCCGCCTGTCATGCAATGGTGCGAAAGAGAAAACCGCAGCCCATCCTGCTTTTTGGGCTCAAAGGATTTTAATCCCATAAGATTGCCAATTTGCTTAAAGACATTCCAAAGTCTGCACTTGGCTGAACGAACAATTCTTAATTAGCCATTATGAAGAGTTCTTATTGAGCATTATTAACGACAGTTCTGCCTAACCAGCCTGTTTGCTTACAACCGCCCCACAAACCATCACGTGAATACCATCTCTTGCCGAAAAAAAATGACTTCGTTCTGTTGTGCCTGATCTCACTCGATCTCCAACCAAATTTGGATGCAGACCACCTTAACTGGCGCTACTTTCCGACTACTCTCACCAAAAAACGTGTCTATAGTCACGTGTCTCAGCGAGCATATGTCAAGAGCATCCAGTCACCCAGCGGTCTCCGGGACGTATGGGAATAGGCGAGCAGTTGCCTGAGCAAAACAGATTGATCATTCCTGTTTTTTGCCAGCTCACTGCCACTAGCCACTCTTAACTGACATCACTAAGCGAAAACACATTGCATGTTTTTCACCCTTACTATTGCCATTTTCATTTTCCTTGTCATCATAAATCTTCCAGTAGTTATCAACTCGACCATCGATGGACAACCATCATGGCTCGCCAGCTCACCACTCAGCACCACCTCACCATGGCCGTTCCCATGTCCATCCGGGCACCCTCCATGGTGGCGCCGCCCTCACCCTCGTGGCCCTCGCGGTCCGCAACATCTGGGTGTGCCTACAGGTGAGCGCCAAGCTGATGGGTTGGTGAAGCATGGGGAACTTGTGGTGGTGAATGATGGTGGGTGATAGTGAATGATAGTTTTTGACGGTGGATATAATGATCAATGATGGTTGATGATGGTTGATGATGATTGATGATGGTTAATGAATGATGGTGCTTGGTAAAAATTGATGGTAGCTTGTTGGATGCTACGAGCGTGTAGTATGCCCTCAAAGTTTCATAATTAGGTGTGTGACCCGAACCAGCTAAACTCCCTTTGCTTCCCGGAAAATATGGAGAGTCGCTACTGTACTGCTTAATCGGGGGGCCAGTGGGGTCATACTTTGGGGGCACTAAATGTTGGTTCTTCAGAGCCGCACATGCTTTTGCTGTCTTGCAAACTCGCTTCTCCGCGGTGAAGAATTGTGGCTCAAGCAGTGCTTGAGAGATTGGCGGTTTCCCATAAACTCCAGCCATCATAGATCTATAGGATTCTGAGAATTGTAGGGTGTAAGCAACATTGATGTGATAAAACATTACATAGTATCACCATTGTTCATATTTAAACAACAAAGGCAATGTACTGTAACCAGCAGTGATGGAGGATATATGCAACTGCATGAAGAAAACAACCAACAATAGTGGAGCTCTTACCAACAACAAGGAAAACGAGCTGTGTCCCCCCAAAAAAGCAAAAAACATGACACGGCAGCGGGCTACTGATTTGCAAAACATCAGTTGTTAACCAACTATGTTGATACCAGTGATAAGCATACCAGCAACCAGCAAGTGATCTACAAGACCTACTGGGACTGGGAGGCTTGTTGTGGAACTGACCAGCAGGCTCGTTTTTCGTTCGGAATGGGCTGAAACTGCCGAGCATGGGCAACAACCCACAGGGTGTCCTGCAGGATGTGTCTGGGCGGGCGGAAGCTGAGGAGCGACATGAACAAGCCATAGGAATGAGGGAAATTACTGTTTCTTTGATCATTACTATTCAGTACTGATGGCTGATGGTGATATGTGTTCATGAAATGCTTTAAATTGTAGGTTCATCTACTTGATCAATTACATACAATTAATGTGTTTACAATTGAATGTGTCAGTGTTGTCATGTTGCAGATTTGAACAAAAAAACATGTTTGGACTGCAGCTGCAGGGTACTCGTAGTACTTAGCAATCAGATATGGGGGCGCTGGTGATGTATTACGGGGTAGCTGTGTAGCAGTTTGGATGGCCTTGATATTGTGAATGGCGATGTTCACCAGCCACGAATATTCATTGCCTTGACTAGCCATTGTGATTGGCAATTACCCCTTTTTCGGAATCATCCACTAATTTCTGGAAAATATTTGAGGACTACTAATAACCATTCGTTTTCATCATGATTGTTCTTTTGCCAATGAAGACGAGTAGTACACCATTCTGATCCATTATGAAAAGTCATTATATGACCATTTTGCGCTATGTTTCTATTCATCATGAACCCTCATTCACCAATTGAACCCTTATTAACCCTTTGAAACCATATTAACTATTATGAACAGTTATCAACTTCCATGAAAAGTTACTTACTTCTATGAACCTTTGTTAATTTTCATGAACAATCATCGGCCATCAGGATCCATCGCCGGTCACCAGCAACTCATGTGGCCCCCAGGTCACCCGCGTCATTGACACCTCGGTGGCCTCCGTGGGAGTTCTGGGAGACATCACGCTGAAAGATCCCAGGAACGCACAGCGCTCCGTGCTGCCTTGGGGACACTGGTGATAGTACTAAGGGTGGCAAGGAATACCCAACAGTTATGGTCATTGACCAGTTACTTAACAAATCACAAGGTGAAATGGTTGGTAGATGTTGTTAACACTTTATTTGACCGGTTGGTAACAGCTCAGTTAGTCACGGTGTTATGGTCATTGAATAAACCAAAAACACTGATTTGGACAAGCACATCAAGTACTATCGGCTGCCGGGTATCAACAGGAATAGTACTGTTGTCTCTCGGGGTGAATTTATCCACACTTTTCATATACTAAAGATATTGCTTGACACCAGTGATCGGTGGTGGGAGATTATCGATCTTCATACATTGGTCAAGTCATGGTGAACAATGTGCTTTTCTTAGTTCCATTGGTGAGTACTCCAATGGCTTCATCATGGCTGATAGCTTGGGTAGTGATGATTGCTACTGGGTATTTATTGTCACTGTTAGAAAGTTACTATAGCGGCACATACAGTAGCATTTTTTAATGAACAATCAACATATATCAACATGATTATGATCCTGAGAATTGGCATTGACTGCTTGATAAGAGTGGTTACATGTGGTATCTCACAACCACCAAGGACCCTTACGGATGACACAGGATAATCATCTAACTAATTTTAAATCCTTAGTCACATCCTGGGCGGTCCAATATGCAACCTAAGATGTGGTGAGTGTCCACTATCCCGAAAGTGTTAACATATTGTCCAGCGCTTATGAACACCACTCTCTGGAAGTACTTGGTAGACCACCTGGCAGACATGGAGACATGTTGCTGCTGGTAATCGAGAGGCATTTTGTCTTCCAAACCTCAATAAATTGTCAACCTCTCACTGTTCATTTCAACAGGCCCACATATCCTGTCCGCATGCCTAGACAACCAAGTTCAACATAGATTCTAGCCGAGGACGAAGCACTGCAAGCATGGTGAAGCACTGGATGCTGACCACCCTTAGACCATCCTAAGATCATCCTTATAGACCATCCTTAGGCCATCCGTATGCCATCCTCAGCTCGTCCTCATGCCATCCGTAGGCCGTCCTTAGACCGTTGGTAGCATGCAGATTTCCCTGGCTCCAGCGGCAGGGGGGCAGCTCGCCTGGGAGAGCTGATCTCCAAGCACGACTTCGCGAGGCTTCTGCAGAGTCTCAGAGCTTTGGCGCATGGCAGGGGGGAGAATCCTATGGTAATGATATGGTGGTTTCTCAAAATGGAGGACCCCCAAAATGGGTGGTTTATCACATTTTGTTACTACCAATATATAAGTGATTGGCTTTATTATAAATGGTACCATTTGAAGTATACCATTATGATTAATTGTATGTTCATGGTTTGATATAATGATGAAATCCAGCTGGTTACCTAGTATGTCATGGGATTTGGAAGCCCAGGGAATGGTTTGACATTGGTAGGATAATGATATGGTATTGGTATGATAATGTTTCATAACATTCTGAACCATGATCAATCACTATTAAACTGGTGATTGATCATGGTTGAGAATGTTTGAATTCAATCGTGGTGGATACTACCGCAAACTGGTATGATAGTATAGTTGATATGGCACATGCTCGAAATATGGTTGGTAATAGTTGGGAATGGTTGATTCCGGCTGATTCATCACACTTCAGAGATTGATGACCAGAAACGGTCACAGTTTCAGGTGATCCCTTCTGGGACAGAGAGCACCCGCTATTTATACATAACTCAGTATCTACATATGACATTTGTATACATCTGTGGTGCATAGAAAAGTCGAGGTTGTGATTGTTGTTGATGCTGTTAATCTTGTTGTTTAGTGGATTGGTAGAGCGACAACAGACAGAATGCGTTTCATAGCACACCATCATGAATGTATGTAGAATCCCCAGTTCGGTATCGACAAATGCCAATTATCCACAACGCACGCTTCAAGTTCTGGTCAAGTTCTTGGGGAGGCGATTGCCGTCTTTTTGGATACCAAGCAGTGGCTTGTCACAGATGTCCAAGCTTTGCCTTGCCATCCTGTTGACAGCCCTTTCTGTGGACAGCCCTTCCTCGCAACCCTGGAAGTCTCACGCCTTAGCATTTTGGTGGGCAAACCTCCCTGTCTTGCCATCTAAACAACCTATATACCAAGGAAATCACTTACTCACATTATGTGGGTCATTGATACATGTATTGGCGCTTCTGGACTAAAACTGTAATTTGTGTTAGGTAGTTGGGAAGGCAATTCAGGTATGAAACATGGCTCTCCACACCATCGTATTGAAACTCAATGACTTAATGGACAGGTCTGTCTATACATATACAAACTTAGGATGTCTCTTCAGATTCCTAAATTTCTGCTTAAGTTCTCATAAGTGCTACGTTTTCATTCAAAACCAAAAACAGACCATGCAATTTGGCAATCTAGTCAGCAGCTAGTGATGCTGGTGCTGACAGGAAAGCATCATACCAGCACTAGCATCACTGAGCTGATAGGATCTGATAGGAACATCTGGGATGTTCCAACTGCATCCTGAGGCAATCGATCATCGCGACTACCACCGGACTTCTTTCCAACGTGGATCCGACGAGCTGGTGGTTGCTGGTCAGCAACCCACTTTCAGCGACCAGGGGCATGTCAGCAACACTAGCAACATAGGGATGCTTCGTCATTGCACGCGTAGCGAGGTTTTTTTGTGGCATTATGACATGTAGGTCAAGCACCATTTTTTTGGGATGTTGACTGAGACATTGCAACTCGGCAATGTGTCGTATTGTTTGTTGATGTAGTGGACCACAAATGCCAATGTTGATTGGTGTTTCCTGCTG
>VSDK01026934.1:46840-56840 GCA_009767595.1 Symbiodinium kawagutii
TGATTTGCCAGCACCTATCATAACTCATCGTGGAACTGTTTCTCAAGTACACTTGGCTAGCTGGGCGAGTGCATCCCGGATGGTATCCGGTACCATCCAATTTATTATGTTTAACATTCGGAAACCGCGAAGAAATTGGGTGGCCATCATTGATGCATGGGTCATGACGACCCTGCAATCATCTCAGGATGCAGTGTTTGGCATTTTTTGTGTCTATTGCACCCCCATGGAGTTTTGGTGGTATCCGGATGGCTCAGCCGGGGATGTGTAGGGATTTGTCATTGTTGCTAATCAGCCAGTACAAGCAACAGATGTTGAATACAACTGACCACCTGCGGTTGATGATACCTTTCATGGACACCCCAACACAAGCTGCTTTTCGAACTGTATTACTTTTTGTTGATTACTTTGTACGCTATTGTTGCTTTCTGTTGAAACTTCACAGCCATGAACAACCTAAATGTGATGCATGATCTTTCCCGAAATTACCAACTGATTACCCGGCCACTCACCAAGGATACTTTCCGAAATTTGCCCAAGTGCTTTCGGTACGAGCAGATTTGACCCTTGGCATGAAGTGGGAGCATACCACAGCAGCTATAGGCTATACTGTAGCTTAACTGCAACCAACTATATTTTGTCATATCATGCTGGTCATACTACTGGGTGGTAACACAAAGAAATCGATCGTGGTAAAGACCGAAAAATGGCTAGCAACTGGTCAGGCAAGTACCTCGTAACGGCTGACCTCAGTTGGTTCATCACTTGCCATTGGTGGTCAGGAAGCGCGTGTCCCTTCAGATCCTCAGGTGAGACAGGTGAAGTGTGTGCTGTGCAGGTGATGTTTGTGAGATTTTGCGAGCTTGGTCCCAAAGCTAACCACAAGAGATTTTTGGGAAGCTGAACCTCGTCATGGAATAGTCATGAAGCACACTTATGCAAACTCTTTACTGAAAAAAGCACCTCGTAAAACCAACTCACACTATACTTGGGTGCTTCTCAACAGCAGGAACTCACAGCGTGCAATGGGAGGATTCAACCCGTAAGAATCGTTCACGGCGAATGACGGTGAAGATAAGAATCATTGGTTCTAGCTAAGAGGGTTCATTACCACTGCCATGGCAGCATAATCAGTGCTTAGCAAGTACCAGCAAACTCACCCAACTGATTCTAAATGGGTACCATTGAAAAGTGGAATGATTTTTTCGGCCGGTGAGTCTTCCCTGTCAGGGAGGGGGTGCAAGGGCCCAACGGTGTGTGTTGATCGGCTCCGAGACTGCAGGATCGATGATCCTCAGGTGCTGGCAGGTTTCGGAAGATGTGGCTGGGCATCATTCGCTTGGCTGTGAACATGGGTTACTGTAGAGATTCACATGGAGGCAGATGAATTTGCGTATGCTCATGCATTGTAATCTGTATAGATGCACGCATTTTCATATGTAATTATGTGGCACTGTATGTAGGGATGCATGACGCAATTAACCGAAAATGCATGCGTATTTCTACATACATGTCGCCATTCATGTCAGGTTTGTTGCTGGATTTGGAAATGGGTCCATGCCAAATACCCCCACGATACCCCTCCTCATTGGGCCGCAGGTTGATGACAGATTTGCTTCACCACCATCCCCAGTAGTGGTTGAAAAAGTGCCAGGCTGAAGCCAGTTGGTGACGTTTGTTCTTTATTTTTTTGCTGTTTGCTGATACCTGTGAGTAAAAAGCTAGTGATAATCGATAGCCATTTAAGAGCTATTCCCCATATGATAAGCATCTTCAGCATCAAAAATGCTAGTGATAGTTAAGAACCATCAATGTTGTGTATCCAGCTGTGATTGCTGCCTTATCCCCCATACCAGCTCAGCAACATGTATCAACCATGGTTGTTGGTTTCGAGTTGATCCTTTGACCAATTTCAGAGGTTTGTTGTGATCGCTATTCATCATCAGTGATATTCATCAATGTCAAGAACCAAGTATCATCAACATGAATCAACAATCAACATGAACGTTGATTAATCACCCACTTATGATCAATTTACCATCAATTATCCGTCATACAATCATCAAACCATCATCAATCAACCATCATGCTTATTAATTCATCATTTGTCACCCAACACCTACCCATCATTTGCCAACAGTGACCATCAAAGTGATCCATGAACTACCATTGATTGACCATCATTGACCAACCTATATCCACCGTGCCCCAGCCATGCCCTAGCCATGCCCCAGCTGTGCCCCCGCCATGCCCAAGCCGTGCCCCAGCCATGCGCCCGCCATCCTCAGGTTTGGAAGACATGCCCAGCCGCCCTTCTAACGACGTGCGGCAGCTGCTTCGCCAGCACCAGTGGCAGCACTGTGCTGAGGGACTTGGAGAGGTGCCTCGGTGATGCCGGGGCGGAAGCCTCCCAGGGGGGTTGGGCTTGGGATGGGCTGGGTGGGTTGGTGAATGATGATTCATGATAGTGATGGTGAAGCAGGATGGTTCTTGATGGTTGATCATCGTTGATCATGGTTGATGATGGTTGATGATGGTGATGATGGTTGATGAATGTTGATGATGGTTGATGATGGTTGATGGTTGGAACGGATGATGAAACAATGGCAAGCAATGGTTGATGATGGTTGATGATGCAGGGAGAAAGTATATGATGGTTGGTTGATCATGGTTCATGATGGTTGGCCGATGATGGCTGTTTGATGATCAATGGTTGTTTGATAGTTGATTGAAGGTTGGTGGATGGTCGCTGGGTGATGGTTAATGATAGCAAATGATTCAAGTGAAATCAATGATGGTACATGATTGGTAAGAGCGGGTGGTGGTGCTGAATATTGGGGATCTGGTGTGTACGCTACGATGGGTTCTCGTTGATCATGGGCAATGATTGATTGCGAAGAAGACAATAGTTGATCATCGGAGGCTATGAATTTGGTTTGATGTTTGGTCCACAAGAACTGATAATCCCATATACACCCAAAATTTTCAGCACACACAAACTGATGATCCCGACCAAAAACCAACCAAGAGCTGATCATTTGCAGACTGTTGACACTGTTCATGTTGTTTCAAAAGCACCTCTGAGACAATGTGAGTCACCCACTCGGATACTTGGGGATCAGTCGAGTGGCAAAAGTGCAGTGGGTAACAAGGGGAACATCATGCCTCTTCATAGCTTGAAACACACCAAGCAAATTGGCCAGACAAGTGCACGTCCCACTTTCATATGGTAAGCTGAGAAACGGGTATGGAGAGGAACCAACCGGGCGCTTCTTGGCGCTTGCTCCAGAAATGCTATGGGAGAGCACTTCTTCATGGGCTGCAAAGGCAGTACACCTGGCTGGATTTTGTTGGTCCAGTTCGTTTTAGAGAACGGGAACGACTGTATTCGGGGTACTGATTCAACCCATTTCGGTACGAACCATCTACTAGCTACTAGGAACAAAATCTCTGTTTAGCCTGCTGATGCTTCCATTTTCCAGGGGAATCGCTTCAGCTGTGCGTGGTTTCAGATCGCTGAGGCCCTCAACGCAGGCACCATTGCACAGGTTCACGCAGTGACTCTCGGATTGCAGGGCTGCCGTGGAGAAATGCCACCAGAGTTTGTATCACCAACAGATGAGACGCACTTAACTGTCCTGTTTGCTCTTAGAAGTTCTTTCATTGAGCACAAAGAATCAGGGGAATGAGACTTTGGGCTGCAGCTACTGGGGAATGACATCGCTGTCATGCGACGATCCAGCCAGGAACGATCCCCACGGTAGCCCACGGTAGCCCACGAGGCCAGCGAAAACCAACCAGCTGCGGATTTCAGTTGGACGCTTCAGGACTCTGCAGGGCCTTCCGTTGGTCTTAAAGGTGACCTTCCCCGACACACGCCGCTTGGCTGTGCTTGGCTGTTGTGCAGGTCCTGGGGATGATGCAAGGGACTGCAGCCAAGAGGTGATTGCCATCATCAGCCGCCATCCATTCACCACAACTTGGCCATTGATTAATGATTGAATAACAATCATTGTAGCTTATAATCATCATCAGCCATCATCAAGCATGATATCCAGCTAATAAGTGTTGGTGTTTGATGCTTCGCTTGTTGATTGGTTGGTGCATATGCTGATATCACGTGACTTGGTCAAAAGCCTCAGCTTCCAAGGAGGCAAGGCATAAACTCAAAAAACGAGGTCTCACCAGGAGAGGAAGGGAAGCAGGAGAAATGTATATGTGTTGTCAGTGGCTGTGTTTCTGTGTTCCAGTGTTTGCCACCAAGAGGCCCTCATGGTTGAAGTTGTGGTGAAGCAGTTAGAGTCCATAAGAAGCCGTTTGGTTCTCTTGCAGCTAGGAAACCAACCCATACGCTGGCCGATTTTCTCGAAAGTGCACTAATTAAGGACAACGCTTCGAAACCGACTTCTGCTTGTTTCAACATGCTCAAACCATTCTGCGAGCTTTGAAACTGAACGACGACGAGAAGGCGGCAACGTCGCCAAAAGTTCGCCACCTGCGAAGGTGATCATTGAGGAAAACATCGAGTGTTGATTCGTAGCCGCTAGTGATGGGCTAAGTAGGGTCATTGCTGGTCAATGATGCTCAATGATGGTCAATGACTAATGATAGGTAATGATGACTAATGTACATGATGAATCATGGGAGTTAGTAAAAGCTATTGCAACAACCTGTCAGGGATCTCGTTGCTTTTGCGCTTGCCGCGGATCAATGATGTACTGAAGGTTCGGTGCTGTCAGTTAGTTTGTATCTCTAAATGTGTGTAACTCTGTGTTGGCCAAATTCAAGTCCTTCATCATTTTGGAAACAATGGTTTACTACACCAAACTTTTTGGAGGGGCTCACAGTCCCTCTTACAGCGAGATTGTCGGGTATGCAAGGGCTTGGGTTGCTGGTGAACTATCCTTTGGGTAAATCAATCTTGGTGACTCCTCATTTACGCGACTTGTTCAATGATAATTAGTTGTTGGCAATTATCTTCAACTATCACTTCTGGGTGATTATGCGCTATTATGAACATGATTAAGCATTGATCCTCATCCAATCGTCCACCAGTTGGTTGAGCCCATCGTCAACCACCAGCTCCTGAGTCGCCACTACCAATCGAGCACCAGCTCCTTGCAGGCAAAGATCGTTTCCTCCATGTTTGATGCCGTCGGCAAGAGTCGGAGGTGCGCCACCGACCAACGTCAGCTGATGGCAATAGCTTGGGGTTGGAGTTGATAATGAGTAAACAAACCCAGTAATATGATCAATGAAATTATTCACGTGGATTGACACGTTGGGGTTGGTTGGTTTATTTACTTTTGGTTTTGAAGCATTCACAATCAAGAAGCATACTTAACAAATAACTTGTCAACTCCAACCGTCAACCTTGAATAGTTCAACCATCAAATAGCCAATGAATAAAGAAACCTTCAACCAAGTAGCCAAGGATAATTGATTGATAACATCAACAATGAGTAGTTCACCATAAATAGCGATATAGATGCTAGTTGCTTGGCCACAATTGAATAGCTGACATCAACCAACTACTGATCATTTGTCATTGGTTCGAAAGCAACTAGTTCATCACGAGATTCGTGGATTGCACATGTGTATTCATCGATTATTACGATTATTGATGGGTAGGTGCTCACCGACATCCTGGTAGTTGAGTCCTGTTTTTTATACATGGTATCCCTAAATTGTTGTTTTATGTAAATGTTGCTCATGTTAAAAAATATTTAAAAGTTCAAGGCTCCCTCGAAAGATCTATCTCTTTGTGCATTGTTTGGCTTGTGCATTTTTCTTCGCAGCTCTATTCACGTTTGTTTTTTGCAGATGATACATACGGAACACTATCACTATGAGCGGCCAAACGTTCAGCCCTGGCGGCATTGCAGCAAGAGACTATAGATACCATCCAATCACTGTATGACCAGTAGTACCAATAGCTATCCCACGGTCCCATGATGTACTTGATTCTTGCACTGTGCACTGATTGGCTATCTAAGCCAACTGCATGTATATCCCATGTTGTTTTACCCATGTTGTGGGCTGTTATGGTTGCTCATCATCCCCGGCTACTGGGTACTGATCAATCAGCACCGGTGCCAATGGGTCACTAGCCAACCCTGAAGCTGAATGATAAAATTCCTGATGGCGTTTCGGGATTGATTATTTCAGGTGTCAATGGTATTCTTGGTGCACTCATAGATGTACAATCTTGCAAAGGTAGGGGAACACTGCTGACCACCGCGGAAATGTGCATATCTTTTGATGTACATGTCGGCATTCAGTGTAATTATGTGTATTGAAAAATGTATCATATATGATTATATAATTAAAGGATATAGTAGACATATCAGGGTTGCCCATTACATATTAAATCTACAACATTGCAGCCTATGCATCTACCACTGCAACGGTTCATCCTCGTTGTTTTTGCCGAAGGAGCGTGCTGAAAGAGTTTGATTTGCGGGATGAGGCTCAGGTGGGGTCCAGAGATCTCGGTCCTACAATCCAGTGTGCGACCGGTCATGATTAATCAACGGTGAGTTCACGGTGAATTTGTGGCTCATGATGATGCTTGTATTGATTGTTCATGATTGCTGATGGTGATTAATTGATCTTGAATTGGTGGTTGATGATGATGGCTGATTGATGATGGTTAGTTGATGGTTACTCAATCGTGAATTGGTGGTTCTTAATGGTAAACCACTATTGGCTTTGTTAATGGTGGTAGTGAGGAGTGATGGGTCATACACTTCAATCATAGTGAATCACTGTTTGTTGATCATGGTCATATGCAGGAATGATTGATATTTGCTACTCATTGCTAACGTTGCCAATGGTGGGGGTAAGACCTTGAAACTTGATGAATAGGAACCAACGACGATGATAAAGAACGGTGGATCGCTGGGAACGATGGGCTTGTACTCGTAGTGAGTTATACTTGGAGTTATGGGAGTGTAACCTATCTTTGCTGGTGAACAGTGCGGGACAATTCTCTGTGATTGATGCTGATTGGTGACTTTTTTGTTTATGAACCAGGCTGGGTATGATTGAAATGACGAGCATATTCATGGTATGGGTTGTAGGCATTGTTGCTTTTTGTTTGAAGCTTTTAAGCGCCTGCCTCATGGCCATCATTTTGGGGCGTTATTAGAGCGATTGGAAGGCACTTGGTCTGAATTTAGACACGATGTTTCGCTCAGCTCACCAAAACACAATCTCGATGTTTTTCAGCGATATGTTGAATACTCTCCACGCCTGGGCACAATTTTATACCCTTATTCCAGTATTGTGATGGAATAGCCATTCTCATTTGTATTCCTTGTTCCACCATGGATTTCTCAGTTCCACACTTAGTACCCTTCCATTTCAGCTGGAACATTCTAGCAGTCCAGTACCCCAAATCAGCTGCCAGTAGTGGATCCAACCTCTGAAGGCCATGCGTTCTGCCGGCGATTTGCTGCTGGAATGGGATGCGCCGTACCACCATTGGCAGGTCTGCTGGTGGCAGGTGGTTCTTGTTGGGGTTGAGATTCCTCGTTGGGATCGCCATCCACAGCCATGCAGACCTGTCAACCCAAGGACTGCATAGCCTTCATGACGATTTCAGCAAGAGGTGATTTGCAGTACCCAAACCTCCACAGGGAATGTCATGCTTCTGGCTTTAACAAGCAGATGACTACGCCAAACTGCTAATCAAGTGGCACAATCTGCAACAACAGCAAGAGAGCAAGACGAAGAACAACCCACCACGACAAATTAAGCAGCCCACGAGGACAAAACCAAGAACCAATAGAAGATGCAAATGCTGAAATGGTGGACTCGCCTTCAGTGATGATTTTATTGGTGTTGGTCTTCTAAAAGCCATCACAATCAGCAAGATAGAGATGAACGACTACGACTCAAGGTGATTTTACCGGCCCTAAACAAGCTTACAGAGAAAGACTGCCCTAAATAACAAGCTTCCTTATTAGCTTGTTTATTGACTAGCAGCTGCTTACCAGCTTCTTTGCCGCCAGCTTAGCCATGGATAGTTTGTTCCACTTTGATCCCTTTTGACCCTTTTGTGTTGGGGTTGGTTCAAATATGATCATTGGGTGGTGGTTTGATTGGCATTTTTCCTGAGTAATTATCACCAAATGGTTGGTTGACGAATATTTTTCATGATGGGGTTGAAACCACCAACCAGATCAATATCATTCTTGAACAGTAATAATGATATATGATGATGGTTGATAGCAATAGTGATTTGATTATCAAGTATCAATAAATAAGTAATATTAAGCCTTATTAATGCATATTGTATTGTTACTCAAAACCAGTGGGAGTATCATCAATGGTTAGTATTGATAGTAAATTGATATTAATTATCACAGTATTCAATCAGAGATTTCTGGTGGTCAATCTATCACCCGAGCAGTGGTCGACAACTAGGCTTTATGGCTGTCACTTTGCTCTCCTTGATTCCATGTGATGATGGGTTATAGTAAGTAATTGTTGGGGGTTCACTCACCCATATGGAATACCATTTGACAGCACCAACCGATCTTTTATGCCATTATACCCCTGGTTCCCCCATCATCAACGAGGGTGTTTTCCCTATGGGTTGTTGAACTTATCCACCATTGATGGTTAACTGCTTGACCCATAGCCATATTGTTGGTATATATCCCCTAGTATTGTTGCTTATTATCCCCTATCATTAACCATTAACCATCACTAACCATCATTAACCATCATTAACCATCACTAACCATCACTAACCAGCCATTGATCTCCTATTCTTAACCAGCTAAACCAGCCATAACATTGGTTGGCTAACTGCTTGACCGAACTCGCCATGTGGAATCTGCTTGGGGCTTCCAGGCTTCGATGCTTCGCATCCTCCAACAGGGGCCGCAGATTCCGCACGAAGCACGAGCTGTGCTTCAGATGGCCCTGGAGCACACGCGAACCTGGAAGGCACCGCTGTGGCGGGCACAATGGAAACCAGGGACTGCCAGGGATGAAATTGAGCTTCTGAAGAATATGTGTAATTATATTTATATATGTATATATTTACTCCTTATCAAATGTGTATATATATATATATTTGTATTTATGAATATAAATACTGATATATACAAACATGTACTATACATACAAATATGTTTAAATTAATTACTAGATACATGTATATATGCTGAAAGCTGTTGGTTGAGTTACAGGCGCAGGGATTAGACACTATGTGTTGTCGTTTTCTTGGAACATTGACTCCATTTCCTGGTCATCATAACTCATTTCACACTGATTGCGGCCATCCATGAGTCCATCAACTCATATTATTCACATGCCTCCAGGACACAGCATGATACAACAACCACCGGTCAAAGGCACTTGCCAAGAACGGTAGACTTTGCAAGGCGTCACAAGCTATGGCTGGCCGCTCTTCGTTGTTGTATGCATAGTATTCCATCAAGCAAACAGAAAACATATGCCTGTAATGTAATTGGATTGTCATCTAAAGTTCCATCTATTCATATTGATGATTGGTTGTTGTTGACTGTTGCTGTTGTCATTATGAATGGTTCTTAACATGTATTCCCTCTGGTTTACCCTTATATTTTGCTTTTTGTTTCCCTTGTTCAAAACTATGCACCATCAAACACCGCCATACTGAACCATGATTACTCCACGGTGAACCATGACAGAACCATGTTTCAGTATCTAGTCATTATACATATTTTATTATGTCTATATATTCACATACACATGATTTTATATATACACAGTGAAATTATATTTATTCATATTCAATTATATATATATATATTCACCCATAAACCAACACTACTTAATGCTAAACTCGCTAAGCATGAGCAGTGGCACCGGCTCTGAAAGGTGCAGATTCCAGAAGCACCTCGGCAGTTCATGATGCTTGAGGAAGGCTGTTTAATGAGGTTCATGAGGCTAAGGTTCATGAACAAGGCAAATGTTACTGAAGTGTTCGGCAATGGCGATTCAC
>VSDK01026934.1:61840-90861 GCA_009767595.1 Symbiodinium kawagutii
TCCCTCCTTTGGACATCAGAGAATTGTCGCCCATTCAGCCAGGGAGAACCACAAACTTTTTGGCTTCAGTTTCTTGAGGAACCAAATCATGGTGTTTGCGAGGGATACTGTAACCAAAAAATCCTCAGTACAGCTAGGGTTTCCTGAGGATCGCAGTACCGTTTGCTACATTTCACTTGAGGCTTGGCAGCGGAAGCGGATGATGCAACCGTTGCAGATGTGGCGCGGCGGTTTGGCATATCTGGACAGGACCATGACATCGCAAGAGTGGTGAGAGGATTGTTTCTTGGCTTCGTCCCACTATCAACATCACCCAGTGATGAAACAGTGATATTTTGTGTATTGATGTAATTTATGAAAGGATCCATCATTTAATAGCGACAAGGGTTATAGTATGCAGCCAGACAAGCATTGCAAGGTGGATTCCTTTGGAAGACATCCTGTCGATGGGTTAGCCTTCTCCTTTCCAGCGACACAAAAAGACCATGGTTTGGGAATTTCAATCGAGTGATTCCTTCCCCACTAAAGATGGCTAGACATTTGGTGCTGAACAGACCCCATGGCATGAATCCAAAAAAGGCTGGTTGTCCATTGTTGTCAGAACATAGTGGTTGTCCGTGCATCGGTTCATTCCGCGAGGCTACTTCAATTCCAGCCGTGTTTTTGTCCCTGAATTCAGTTGTGGTTAGTCTCAATGCTGGATCCATTACTGACTAAATCATAGATCTCGTGACTTGCCAGCAAAATATGCTGCTTTATGAACACCAGTCATTTCGCTGCTCCGGAACCTTTGCAGGGTAGTTGCCAAGGTTGCCAGAGCTGCCATGTTTTTGACCTGCCGCTGAGGAATGCCATGATAGACATGCCCAACCTTAGCAAAAATAGAGGCAAGTGCGCCAAGGAAGATAGCTTTGTCAGTCTGAGTGGTTGGTTCACATGGGTTCCCATACATGGACCCACCAGTGATGCCCCTGGAAGCTGTCCAGGTTCAATTCCAGCTGCCAGCGAGCCGCTTCTGAAACATTGGAAGAAGCCGTGGCAGATGATCTGTTACAAGACATGCAGGACCATGAGGGATCAGACTGCCAGCACTCCCAAGTAGATAGCAGTGCAGTGTAAATGGATTGCTGATGGAAATAAGCAGGTCACTGTGATACAGAGATATATGATTGAATGTCATTGTTTATTGTTTGGATTGGATTGGTAGATTAGATCATCGAATCATACAGACAACTAAGAAACCAATTCGGATCACCAAAATACCACACGTCGAACACCTGGGCGTTGCCTTGTTTCTTTCTTTCCAACAATATGTCCATGATTGGAGTATCATTTGGGATCAATATATGTTTGTCTTTCCGGCTATGTGGGAGTCAATGGCTGGTTGGCGATCATGGTTCTTATTTCTGGCAACATCAAGGATGTTTGTTCACCCATGACGATGGCCATACTAATTCACTCCCACTAAGCTGCCATTGAATATCCTGAATCATACTGATCCAATGGAGTATTGTCCAATCGATCATCAGATTAAATTGTCCTTTTCTGATCGTTGATCGTCAATATCCATTAATTATTGACCAGTGAAAATGTTGGAAACAATCACGGTTGTAGCCTTATGATGTAGCTAAACATCATTGACTGTCCAAGTGACTAATCTACTCATGGATCAGTGCTCACAAGTGAATCTGCAGGATGACATCGTTCCAGTGGTTCGATGTCTTGCAATTCTAGGCGCGCGCTTCCGTTGCCAATGGCTGACCTAACTCTACAGGCTGCATGAAAACAGTGTCCCACTATTCTGAATTCGCAAGTAGACACCCCAAAAGATCCAAAGAGTTGGGATCATGATCCGGGGTGCACTCGTAAGCAGAGATCCTGCTAAACTCAAGAGATGCTGCTTGGTTGATGTTCCCCAGACTTGCCAAGGTTTCTTTCGAATCTTCCACAGAATTCTGATAGCTTTATTTTGTTTCTATCCAGTGTTGCGCAAGTCAGCTTTGCCATCTCCAGAGGATTATATATGATCATGCTATCGGAGCTTACATTGCCGAGTGTCTAAACTTGCGAATTTGTTGTCCTGAATCCCAAGCTAAAGCCAGCAACAGCGTCTACAGTTTGTGCAGTTTGTGCAGTTCAGTCGATGCAGTGTTATACAGTTTATACATGTTTATACAGTTTATACAGTGATTTCTGGATGGTTTGCTTGCCTGCTTGCCCCTATCACGACCAGTTCTGATCGATTCCTCAAATCGGTGTTGGTTGATCTGTGTCCGCCCCGTTGAGACCGGTGCACAGGTGGCATCTTGAAGACTATGCAGCAGCGGATTCGGGATGAACATCATAGAGAAGCTCGGTTGTGCTGGGAGCTCTGTGCAGCTGAGGTTGGATTGGTTTGTTTGTTCTTGAGTGGCTACCTATTTATATTCATGTATAAATAACTATATTTGATTACTAGTATAAGTTTATATTATATGAAAGCACATGAGACGCACATGGGAAGCATGGTCCCTGCTCAGCCATATCACCAGGGGAGCCATCTGCTGACGCCTTCATGACTAGGCTAAGCCCGAAGTCTTGAAGCTAATGGAGCTGTTGACATATGCTGGGGTCGAAAGGAGGGGCTAAGGAGCCAGAGGTATCTATCCCTGGAAAGGGGAAGCTTAGCTACCAGGATTGTTCGAACCAGATAGTTAAACGGTTGTTCACCGAACTACAATGGTGAATGTGATCATTAGTGGGTTTGGTTGTGATTAGTCAAAGGCTATTATTGATAGCAGTCCAGTTGTTATATATTATCATAACTACAATTGATAGCTTCTATTTAAGTCTATTGTTATCGCTTGCGGAAACGATAGTTGTGGATCACATGATGACCTGTGAGTGGAAGGTTGCTTGCGTTCACCATTTGACTGGTTTGGAATGGACAACGGCTAGTGGCCGGCGACCGTGTACCCGTTTGCAACCAACATCAACCACCATTGGTCCTGTCACTTTTTGTCGTTGCAAGTCATCCTGATTATCCTCTACTGTTGACTATTGGCATTAGAAATCACTGTGAAGGCTCAACAATTTTCAACTCTTAACGACTTCAGCCGTAAAGTTGCTACTTGCCACTGGGAGCTGCTATGGACCATCAATGATTTACCACTAGTTATGTAACTATGACAATATAATTTTACAAGCAGTGCCCACTAGCCATTGCTCGTTCATCACTGACTGCGAATCCTTAGCGACTTGTACTATCAACCATTAGCCACTGGCTACCAGCGATCGTTGACCATGAATCATGCATCATTGATCAATCACTAGTAAGAATCAGTAAGCACTAGTCGATCCAAATAGCAACCAACAGTCACTGACCGCCAATCATTTAGCGCATTTCCAACTCATCTCTCTGGGAAGCAGCAGTCTTTGGTGAAGAACCGCTCCAGCCGTCCGTGCTGAGGATATCCCATTGTCATTGGCATCTCGCTTTGCTGCAGCAAGTTTTTGTTGATACATGTAACTGTCTAGTTGTAAAAAGAATAGCAGCATGTATCAGCATTTGTTTAGTTTCTTGCTGTTGTCAATTTTACTTACTGTTGTGCTTATTTGTCATTCTTGTTCAGTAGTTCAGTGTGTGATTTTTGGTTATACATGTGTTTTGGGCTGAGAAGGGCACGGCAAGCCACCAAGCATGGGAATTCTTTCAGGTTGATTCTTTGGATGTACATGTATGAATGCGCTTACATGGACAGACAAATGATACGTATACATATTTGGTCCATATGGTGGTTTCTCAAAGTAGGGGCACCGCCAAATCATCCTTTATCAACCATTTCTAGGTAATAAACGACACATTTTTTGGGTTCCAGTTTTAAGAGACCACCATATGTCCATGATATGTTTCAATTTTGTTGCAGGTGTTATTCCAATCTTAAACCACGCTTTGAAGCGGAGTCGCTGTTTGGAAGTGGCTTCAATACATGCTGCAGTGAATCCATGGCAATGGCGATATCACACATTGAGTTGATGGTGGCGGCTTGACCAAGGTGACCAACTTGTGCAGCTAGACAGGTTTGGTAGCATTCTCTTGTTTCCTTTTGACCTCATTTCTCCTTGCGACCTGAACCAGAAAACGGTAAGTTTCAATCCAAGTGGCTAACTTCCAGTTGTTTCCCAATAAAACAACCGGATTGGTTGCTTATTTATATTATTGGTATCATCAATTATCCAGTCCTTTGCTTAGTTGACAGTCCCCGCATCATTGCTGATCCAGCCAGGCACTGTTGTGGGCACCTTTTACAGAGATGAGTGCCCCCTGATGCCCTTGGAAGACAAAATGAGAGCTCGCTCTTGAGAGTTGGGAGTTGGTTCACATGGCTATGTCCATAGCTGGTTAAGAATTGGCAGTGGCCGGGGCAGTATACGAACAACGAACCATCCAGAGGGTTAGGTGATTAGTTGTTTGAAGAGAAGATTAGTTAATTGCTTAATTATTGATATTCTTGGTACCCCAACATATAGCTGACTCGCATACTACCAACAATCAAAAGTATAGCTTAAGAAATACCAACAATTCTCGGGGACTGCCTTTAGCTAGCCAATCATAGGTATACCAACATCAGTAGTCACTTGAATGATTGACGAATTGATAACGTTGGTAGAACAATAATGAACTGCAATATTGCCATATAGACAAGCAATATACATCTCTCGCATGAAAAGTAGCTATCGATGAAGGGATGTTTGTTTCGCTGCCTGTTCTATGACCGGGGCTGTCCATACTCACTATGCAACCAGCAAAACGATGGTGCTTCCATGAAGGATGGTTACGTTCAAATGGTTCGGGCTCATTGATGGGCACGTCATCCACAAAAAAGATATGCACATATCGGACATTTGTCTACATCATTTCATTACAATATCATCCAATGGATCATCCAATGAACATCCTTAGTACCTGCTTGCTACTGAGTTGAATGGTAACCAATGAGTTGAGTGACTACCCTTTGGTGACCTGGCTAGCCGGATTTGAATTATATTTTACAGTGAAACCCTGCGAAACCACCAAGAATTGGTGGATTTTCCATTGCCAGGTTGGTTTACCAGAGGGTAATGCTTATTAAGATAATTTTCCTTATGATATTACCAACCCATCCGCCCTGATCAGACTCTATCAATTACCATCATTATATATTGTTTGGTAGCTGCAAATTCCCTGAGCTGCCCCTCCGTCCGCAGCCTGCTCAGCTTTCACAGAATCCTGACCGACCCCAAAGCCGAGTCGTCAATCGTTGCGTCGTGTGAATCATGGGAGGAGCAGCATCAACGGCCGGTGCCATTGCAGCTGGTGTGAAACAGATGAGCGAAAAGGAACTGCCACTTGGGCACTGCTTGGGTGCTGGGGATCAAGGATGAAGGTACGCCAAGGCACCCTAGATGATCAATGGGGATAGGCGGGGGTAAGGAAACCGACCAGTGAGCTGGGAGTACATCATTAGTTGTTCTATGTTGTTCTGTTTGTTTTTATGTTTTGTGTTTGTTTCTTTTCTTGTAGTTGTTGAATGACTTCCTGAGTTGATTCAAAGGTGAAATTGCCTGTGAGACCTGTAGTAGAGAAGCAGTATTGGTCAATTGGATAATGCAAATTGCATAGGACCAGAGCTCTTTGTTGCTACCGGCAACAATCTCTGGGGGTCCTAAGCAGGGTCATGGACGATGGCTGGTGGTTGACTGTTCCAACCATCACTCACTCTGCAACCTTGGCTGGCAATCCTGGGACCGCCAGTCTACCAATCATGAAAGCATCAAGAACTGCCATCACCATCAACCTGCATCGACCACAGTGAACCGGTGCTGACGAGCAACAACTACCAGTCAACCACCATTTAACCTATTTTTCACCCTCAATCTTTGTCATCTACCGTGAATCAAGCATGATGATCCATCAAGAGCAATAACTAGTTGCATATAAATCAAACTCAACCATCATCGACATGCATGAACCATCGTTTCCTACCATTGAAACCATCCAAATAAATCTGGCTGTTCTATTTGTTGTTCATCATCAAGTCAACCATCAGCAACCATCATCAGCCAGAGTTTTACACTTGTACCCCATTCACCATCAAGTTGCGTTGATTGATTGTCAATTCAATTAACCAGCATTGGCCATCAAGTAACCACCAATTAACCATCATCAAGCACTATGACTATCAACCATCCATTCACCCAGTCACCACAAGTTCACCATCAATTCACCACCCATCAATCACCAGCCACCCTAGGACTGAAATCGTGAAGGCCCTGGACAAAAAGACCTTGGCGACGCTTCACAAGGTCACCAGCGAGGTGTCCCGCAACGCAGGGTGCGGCTTGGGCACAGCGACCGAAACAGCTTATGATTTGTTACATGGCTACGAGTCATTGGTAACCAACCAATAATGGGGCACAAGTTCACCAACAGTTTCATAGGGAAAACACTGGTTAATGATGGGGGAAACAGGAGTACAGGGTTTTGACCCAAAGCCATATAGGACAAGCAGGGGATCACAACAAGCATCATATGGTATGCCGAATGCAATTGGGACACTTGGACGTCTCATCCATCAAACCAGCATCACTTTTACGATTAATATGTGTTCCTTCAACATATTGTGGTGAGTATAGGCAGGATCTCACTACACAATATAAAGCCTACTGTCCAGCAAACAGATTGATGCACATAGTAAGCACTGTTTACAAATGCAGTCTTCCATTGCCATCGACATATTATGGTCTATAATAATGTGAGTTGTTGTTGTTGTTGTTGTTGTTGTTGTTGTTGTTGTTGTTGTTGTTGTTGCTAAACAGTCATATATACCAACCGTTAAAATTCCCTCATGTTTCTAGTTGCTGCTGGACCTCTTGATCTGAATACTGACTATTGACCCTTCATTCTCAGTTCAACTACGGAACATCCATGGTCCCCACCAGCTTGTGCCCCCGAACAGCTGATCAATAAGGGTAGATACTGGTTGGTAGCCGATTCTTTTTGAACTCGCCTAGCAATGGTTTGCTAGTGGTAGATGGATCTTTAGTGGTTGAGGAAGTCGGTAAGAATCTGGAAATTGTGATCAGCAACAGCTGGTTGTTTCTGAACACCGGCCACTTGCTGCATAGCAACAGCTGACTCATGGCTGTCAGATGACAGATGCTCAGTCACAGCTGACCGATTCAGATGATCAACAACAGCAGCTTCATGATGATTCATTCGGCTGATTGATTCATTGCCCACCAATGCTTGATGCAGAAAATGACGGGTTAATGGGATACTCAATGAGTAAAGTATTGATCAATGACAAGCAATGATTGACTAAGAATTATGAACCCATTCATCCAGAAGATTGTTGGTTGATTTATCAGTCAATTAAAAAGATGTGGGTCAATCAACGACCAACAACAACTACCAAGGCTCACCCCAGCTGGCTGCCACCAGGGGTGCCTTTGTGGCTCAGGTGTCCAGCGGCAACCAAGCGGAGTCTGCTGCGAAGACCAAGGCGAAGGTGGAAGCAGATCCCGAGGTGGCCGAGAAGATCGCCAAGGTGCGGCGGTCGCTGACGTGCGACCGCTGTTGCTGTAGTGGTTGCGGGGTGATGACGACCAAGCATCGTTTGTTAATGGTTGTTAGTTGTTCTTAACAGAAAATGGCAACAACAACAACAACAACAACAACAACAACAACAACAACAACAACGAACAAGAACAGCAATGGTGATTAGCAACAACGAAAGACGGTTTTGTTCTGCTTGGCCGCCATGATGAAGTCTCCTCGTGCCTTCGTAGCTGATGCACCGATCCAGCTACTCCGCGCACCTCGCAGCGACCCTTGCTGGTGCCTAAGCATCAACCAACATGGCCCTCAGCAGCGCCTCGCCACCACCACCACCACCACCACCACCACCATCATCATCATCATCACCATCATCATCATCATCATCATGATGTTTGCGGTCCTCATTATCATAGGTGTCATTGTGGTGCGAATCCAACCATTACTTTGGTTTTTGCCCTGGAAAGCCCCTGCTTTGCTGCGGCTCTGAAGGCGATTGAAGAAGGCTCCGATATGACACTGGATGCAAGAGGCATGGGATGCCATGGGATACTAACCCAATTGGCAGTGGGTCAACACCCTGTACCCCTGGTTCCCCTATCATTAACCATTGCTTTGCCTATGATTTGTTTGGTCATTATAAGCCATTATTGATGGTTCATATTGACCCATAGCTAATTGTCACCACTCACCGTTTACCATGACGCTGGGGAAAGACTCGTCGGCTGCTTCTGAGTGTTCAGTCCCAGGCTAAATACTTTTCCAAACTGGAAGGAAACGTACATTTGGGTGTTTCTCAAAATCGGGGTACTCCCAAATCATCCTATATCAACCATTTATAGCATTAAACTAGCAATGTTTAGGGTCCCCTGTTTTGAGAAACCACCATTTCTATGACAAGACTCAAGCGGATGGGCAACAACTCCAAGGCAATGTGCAGCGTAGGAACAGTTCCCCACGGGCGCCGCAGACGAAAACAGTGATGTATGGGCGTTTCTCAACATAGGAGACCCTCCAAATCATCAGAAACCATCCAATGCGTTTGATCCATGCTTGGTGGTTAATGTATACCCAGGATTAATAAACCCCTGGTTGATTAATAATTCGTATCCCCCATAAGCTTTGGTTTCCCATTGAAATGGTGACCCCCTTAATTAATCAACCAGGGGTTTAGCTTCATCCTGGATTACCATTACCCGCCCGGTTGGTCGCAGTATCTCTTGTTGGCATCGTTCGTATTCGCGAAAGCATCTCCAACGAATCTTCACTCATCCACAACACTTGTTAACCAGCAGCCATGCATGAAGTCATCATTGGTTTGACGACTTATTTGTTCCATCAACTGTTCCTCCAATGATTCCATCCATTATCATTCATCATCCATTATCCAACCATATCCAACATCTATATATCGTCATTCATCACTCATCATCCAACACCAACCTCTCCCCAGCTGCCAATCCCCAGTACTAAGGAGGCGAGCTGCTTTCGTTTGGAAAGTCGAGGACGTTCCACGGATCCTGGAGGAGACATCGATTGCCCTGCTGCAGCTGTCACTGAAGCGCCAGTTTGCCATGAGCTTCGCTGAAAAATAGGTAAACCATAGATGGGGTTTATGATGTGTTTATCATGGTTTATGGCTGGTTAACAGCTGGTGTTGTATGCTAAATGGCAATACTAGTGGATATACCAAGGATATCCTGCTGGAAATGTCCCATGATTTCAGACAGCCAGAGATCTGACAACGATGATTTGTATCTTTGACATTGCCCACAACAAAAAAGTGACAAGGGGCAAACCACAAGGAACAAACAATAAAGGAAGTCAAGGCCGATGTTGTGTGTAAAGGCTGTAACAAAAAGAAGAAATACCCTCTAAAAATCTTTGAACACGCGGGCCCCCACAGCGCCTCGCTCTCTCTCTCTCTCTATATATTTCTATATATATTTATATATATATATATATTTATATATATATATATATATGTGTGTGTGTGTGTTTGTGTGTGTGTGTTTGTGTGTGTGTTTGTGTGTGTGTGCAACCCTTCACTCAAATACGATACACAACTAATTGATCCATCAGCTCTACGTCAGATGACCTCTGTGTCAACGTCCTCATTGGTCGATGTTCGGGCGGTGCGTCGGGCGGCTGGTGCCACCCAGCTGCTTCGCTGCCTGCACTCCAGGAGGTGTCATTGAAAGGCCATTGCCGCGACGGCTTGGATGGCAGCTTGGGCTAGGCAACATGGTGAACGATGGTCATCAACGCATCAACGGTTAAGCAATGGTCCGATCCTGTTTTTTAGTGGTTGATGAATGGTTGATGAATGCGGAAGTGTAATGGTTCAATCATTTTTTCAGTTGTTCATCAACAATGGTTATTTTTGTTGGCTGTTTTGAGTTTATGAGGCAAGCATAGTAACAAAAGCTTCGCTGAGGGGTGAAAAAGATTTACTATTGCTGATAGCAGCCAACAATGAGTAAGAATTGATGCCTCTCATGATGAAGTAAAACAAACATGAAAACATCACCTGCTGCTTGACATAGGTCAGTAGGGTTTGATGCAGGCTAATACTAGATGACTTGTGATGAATCCACAATGAATTGTCAATCCGCCGCTCACGGGTTATGTAAGGTTTGTTGAAGCCGTTTAGTTGAAGATAGATCGTAACCAAACTCTGCAGGGCTCAGGCTAGGCGAGGCAAAACCAAGGGAAAAACCACCAAGTGTCGGGGGCGTAGCTAGTGACAGCAAGTAATTATCAACGACAACGATATCAGTAGCAGTCGTCCAGGAGTGGGGAATGATATCAGGCAATCAATGGTTCATCGTCAATCGTCATGAATGGTAGATTCAGTTGACAATGCTTGGATGGTTGACACTCAACGAGCAACAAGGAGGCTATCGTTCCATCATGGGATATGCCCTGATATCCACGATTGATAATAAATGATTGCAACATGCTAAAAACGTTTTCACCATACGAATGATGATCATGCCCTGTTTGCCATGTCAAGTGCTGTAGTTATTGACCAGTGTTTACCCACTTAAATGGATAAAATGGTCAATTAATCATGCTTAAATGATTTTAAACAGAACAATGGTGTGTTCACCACGGCACTCAGAAAATATCACCACGATTATTGAAGTTCAACTTGGTGTATCAACTTGGTGTATCAACTTGGTGTATCAACTTGGTGTATCAACGGCTATGATTAATATCACTAAGGAAAGGCCTTGATTCTGGAGGACGTCTTCAACGGCGAAGATGCCGAAACCTGGGACACTATGCTGAAGGCTTGGGTGCGGCGGGGAGGAACCCGAGGAGTTTGTGACCTGAAGACAGTAGCAACAGCGATCGAACCACAAATGGAAAATCCCCTAGGTTGGCTGTTGATCTATGGAATTAACTGGCTTAATGATACCTTGCTGTTAGATCGAAGCGGCAAGAATGTAATGGAAATTCCCTAGGCTGGCTATCCAACAGCCTAGTTGGACACAACCTACCTATATTGATTTAACCAATAACACTTAGATATAGCCTGAGAACACAAGAAGACGGATAGAAACCGGGGTAATATCGAACGAGAGATTATTTGATCCATTGACCTTCCATATTTGATGGTGAATCATCAACTACTTCTGGTCAAACTCACAATGGTTGTGTATTAATTCAATTCAGAGGGATCCCAGCTTCCGAACAGAATTTGGGTTGCTATTTTTTTCTTGTTAGCAGTGGGAATCATGGTTATGCATAGTCATTGGCTATAGGGGTTAATAATCGTAAGCATTGGCAGAGGCTGGTAAATTACGGTGTGCTAGTTGGCAACCATTTTACGATTTACAATTAGTATTAAGCCACCAGTGCTTACTGATGCGTCATAGTGCTTACTGATGCGTCATGGTTCTCCAAAATCTTGGAATGATTATCAACGACTCAAATACCATAATAACTTAAAATCATTATGAATATATATATATATATAAGTTATATAGTTGAATATTGATGGTTGAATCCAAGTAATCCAACTGTTTGCAAATGAGTCATCCAATTATGTGGGTTATCACTGGGTCAAGTTGAAATTGCTGAGTCTTGGATCAAGTTCCAATGAGTGGCGGACGACAACTGTGACCTTTTGAGCATCCGGAGGTGGTGGCCTATCGCTGGCTGGACGATCAAGGCCATGCAGACAAACCCTTCGACCCACCTGAGTGCGTGTGTGATCACTATATCATGAAGTGGGAGACTTGGAAGCAAGTGGTTAGTGATGATAGTGGTGATGATAGTGGTGTGATGATAGAGGTGATGACAGTGGTGATGATTGTGGTGATGATAGTGGTGATAGTGTTGAGTGATAGTGGTGATGATAGCGGTGATGATAGTGGTGATGATAGTGGTGATAGTGTTGAGTGATAGTGGTGATGATAGCGGTGATGATAGTGGTGATAGTGGAAAGTGATAGTGGTGATGATAGTGGTGATGATAGTGGTGATGATAGTGGTGACAGTGGTGATGACAGTGGTGATGATAGTGGTGATGATAGTGGTGATGATAGTGGTGACAGTGGTGATGACAGTGGTGATGATAGTGATGATGATAGTGGTGATGATAGTGTTGAGTGAGAGTGGTGATGATAGCGGTGATGATAGTGGTGATAGTGGCAAGTGATAGTGGTGATGATAGTGGTGATAGTGTTGAGTGATAGTGGGGATGACAGCGGTGATGATAGGGGTGATAGTGGTGAGTGATAGTGGAGGTGACAGTGGTGATGACAGTGGTGATGACGGTGGTGATGATAATGATGATGAAAGTGGTGATGATAGTGGTGATGATAGTGGTGATAGTGTTAGTGATAGTGGTGATGATAGCGGTGATGATAGTGGTGATAGTGGTAAGTGATAGCGGTGATGATAGTGGTGATGATAGTGGTGATGATAGTGGTGATAGTGTTGAGTGATAGTGGTGATGATAGCGGTGATGATAGTGGTGATAGTGGAAAGTGATAGTGGTGATGATTGTGGTGATGATAGTGGTGATAATAATGGCAATAGTGAAGATGGATATCAGTGGCTAACAGTGGTTGATCAGTGGTTAACAATGAACCTGTATCTTTCTTGAGCCAGAAACAATAGAGGTGCCAAACAAAGAACAGAAAACTTTCCAGTGCCCCAAAAAAGGTTTTGTGGAATCAATGTGTTCTTCCTTTGCAAGAATATGTGGAGAATTGCATTGTTTAATCTTTGATACATAGGTATATACTTGCATGAAAGTGTCAGCTGGTTTCCCGTCGCCAAGACCGGTCCCACCTGCATGATGTATATGGAGTACACAGATTCACAAGCGCATCATCATGCGAAGGGGAAGCAGCCTTGGTCTAGATGAATACTCCCAGGTGAGACGGGTATGTAGGTCCTGACCCCAGTCAATCATCAACGTATACCTTGGTATTTCTTGTGAGTGCAGGCAATGCAGGCACTTGAAAATCAAAAACTGTTCGTTAGTTGATTAGTGAATTAGTTGCTTTGTTTGTTTGGTTGGTTGGTTGGTGTTGTTGGAGGGATGTTCCTGTCGATGTGGCCGTTGTGGTTGAATAGTTGGTCGTTGTGGTTACGATTAACCAGGGCATGTCATAGCTGTAGCCCTTTCATGTGCTGCTGGAACAGCTGGTCCTGGCCTGTTGTCAAACCATGCTGGACTCATAATTCAACTTTAAGCATTCTGATGAGAGCTTATAGTTAGATTGCTGAAATTATTATGGTCATGACTAATCAGCTGTTGAATTGCACGGATGATCCATCAAACAAAAGCCACTTGTTTCAAACAGAACCTGTCAATCATTCCGCCCCTTCTCAGGACACGCCAAAGATGAACGCTTTCTTAAAGAAGAACAGCTTGCCGGAGTGGGGTTGGGAGTCCAAAGCTCATGAGAGTCAGCAGCCTTTGCTTAGTGTGTTCAGTTGAGATCTTTGGGAGTAGATTGAGCAATGGTAGATCCAGCTCTCACTAAACCCTCGCCGATTGGTCCATAAATGGTGGTTTGGATTTACCATCAAATAAGCTAGTGACGGGGATCTCCCCTTATATATTTGGAGATCCATAACGATCATGACCTGAACGCAAAAGATCCGTATGCGAGATGCCTTCAACAAATCTTACACACAGATATTGGATCAGCAGGGACCCCCAGAAAACAACCAGCCAAGCCCCAGCATGATGTCATGCAGCAAGTCCAATCCTGGTGGACGTCCAAGAAGAGTCCAAGCAGGCGTTGTTTACCTGTTGGGGCCTGCAAATTGTGACCACAAGCACCAGATTTGTTGCGTCCATGACCATGGTGCTGGCGAAGGATACTTCATGATCACGATGCTTTCTGTTTCACAGGATCTCTGCTTAGTGATCAGCCACATGGAGTTTCACAATTCAAATAGCTGGCTTGTGTATTCTTGTTTTGTTTCTCCGAGCGCAGTGTTATCAATGATCAAGGATTACTAATCATATATGTGTCCTTATTATTACCATGATTGGCCACTACAAACCATCATAGACCAGCTTTGGACCATCATAAACCATGAATCAGCTTATTGACCAGCACTGATTAACAGCGTACCCATGGTTCCCCTAGGAAGGCGCTGCAGCTCTGGAGAACCTGAGGCCTTGATGGCAGCACGGTGCTGAAGAACCTGGTGAACGGAAGCTGGTCTTGGCATGGCTTGGGTCGGACAATGGCGTGTTCGGGGTCAACATTGCAGCGTTTTTGGAAGCCATCATTCATGGCTTATATGGTGGTTTCTCAATATAGGTGACCCCCAAAATGGTTGGTTTATTAATAAACAATGACTAATATAGGATGATTTGGGGGTACCCCTATGGCTTGAGAAACCACCTAATATGGTGGCGAAGCATCAGCACCAAGTGTTGTTTGGAAGCCATGGCTGGTTGGTGTCTTCTTTGGAAACTGTTTGACATGCCTTTTTCCCCAAGGTGTTGGGATGATCAGCCTTGCGGCATGTGGGGGCTGGTTGACTTCAGACTGCACTGACCGAAATACGCGACCCAATCTTTGGGATGATTGATTGATTCACAAGTATTTTTCAGAGGGGCTGGAACCACCAACCAGATCGTGGCTGGATTTGCATGCCCTCATTGTGTGTTGAACATTGGTCAGTACCAACCAACCCACAAACAGGTAGCAGAAGACACTACTTTTCTCGTTAAATTACGGGATGTTCACTACTTGGATGTGCACCCCCACTTAGTAAGTGGTCACCAACCATGGTTTTCAGGGGTTATAAGCTACCTTGGAGGGCGTAACAAACCATGGTTATAACCCCAGGTGCACATCCAAGTAGCCTCACAGGGTGATCCACAGCCATGTCACCTTTACTCCTTTCAGGAGGCGCTACACAACTGTCACTCATCAATGCGCATGTCTAAGAAGCTATGACGCACGGACTCTCACCATCGCTCGATGGCGATAATATTCAAGTGCAGCTGGTTTCACAACAGGGGGTAGCCAAAAGACATCTCCGTATCCTGCTAAACTTGTTTCCACCCTGTGTGTTATGATGATGTGTCACGTGTTTGACAATCCTCGGTCCCTTTCGGAGATGCTCCCTGAAAGTCAGGAACAGTCGTAAATCCCGTCACGGAAACTCAACTGTGGATGGCGCCCGTGTGGAATAAAAGCATTGGGTTGCCCAGCAAGTAGAAGCAGGACGATATGCGTCAAGTCACAGGAAATTGGCCACCAAGAAAACCACGTCTGATTCTGCCGCTTCCCTGAGACACCTATTCGGAGTTGCACAAGGAGAAGTTGATCAAGGGATTAAAGGACGAGACTGTCCTTTTCTGGGAGGAAGTGGCCAAACTTATGTGAGAGCTGGCCAGGATCCCTGCTGTGCATCCACAGGATTTTGCAACCTATAAGTATCAACCACGAAGAGGTATTAAAACATAGATTTAATGGTGATCAAGAAAGACTGCAACGATCTGAAGTGATAAAAGAAATTACAGAGTGACTGAGGTTACATGTCAATCGGAAATAACGCAGCTATGACCAGGGTGAACCATGAATTTCACTTGTCATACCATGGTGACACCACCAGTTGGACGGTTGTCTAAAGTTGTAGTTTTCACAACAAGTTATGATATCTATGGTTTTTGCCACCCAACAGGCGCGATTGATACCTACTTGTGCATGTCATAAACTTTTTTGTGGCACGTAAGGATTTGAGTACTTGAACCATCAAACTGTGTTTGGACAATTCACCAACTGTGCAGCACATGGGGGGTCCGGCTTTGGCCATGGCTCATGTAGTGAGCTCCATGGCTATGCTCGTGGTACACTCAAAAAAGACCGATGCTTGGGTAGAATATGTATTGCAGATCATGAATTATCAGGAACTATATTGTGTGTGTTTTGGTTTATTGATATTTATTGTGTGCGTCGTTACCTTGTTCTTTCCTGCATATGTAAGATGTAGAAAACGTGTTATAGTTGCGTGTACCAAGATATGGAAGATTTTCCAATGTATGTATGTTCGTTCTATGTAAATATGTAAATACATATGTACACAACATATATTGAATTATATATATATGCATTCCAAATTCCCATATGTTCATTTTATTTTACACATCGCAAGAAGCGATTGACAATTGCTAGCTGCCGACATGTTGATGATCTCTAGCTTTGAGTGTGCCACATCACTTGCCTTTCTGACGTGCTGCAGGGAAAGCCCTGCACTGATCGCTGATTGGTTCAGGGGGCTGAAATCAAGTCATGTAATCAGGAGCAAATGGTATATTAACCAACCAATAATAGCCGGTTAATGGTTAATAATAGGGGATGATTGCTAACAATGATGGGGGATATACAGTATTCCAACTATATGGCTATGGGTCAATATTAACCAACAATAGTGGGGGGCAATAACCAACCATTTTATAGGGAAAACAATGGTTATTGATGGGGAACCAATAGCACATGGTAAATTAAAACATAGAAATGGAACATCACCATTTTTTTTTGGAGGAAACCCTGGGAAATCAGCTATAAACAGTGGACTCTCAATTGCCATGCTAGTTTACCAGAGGGTAGCGAATGGGGATCGGCAAGTGAGAAAAGATGATAGGCAATTGATGGCACTTGCTGGTTTTCCATGGTTGATGTTCCTGGCAACTATTTGGGATGCAAAGGACTCATGAATGTGTTTTGGGCATATTTGATTATGGCTAGTGTAAACAATTATGATGATGATGATGATGATGATGATGATGATGATGATGATGATGATACAACTATGCGCCCATGATATAAGCAACCAACAAAGATATATGAATAGCTGGACATGGTCAGCAGCTCAAAGGCTGCCATCGGGGCAACTATTCATCACCAACCCTTGGATATTCATTGCTAGTTTTCGAATCAATCCATCATCCTTTTGAACACTTGATTTGAGCCGAACTTGGACGAAGAATACATGACGTGATTCTCCGAGTCCCACGACGCGTACGCAAAAGATTATGCAGATCGCCCGAACAAATTGCTGGGAGTTTGCGCAGTGGTAGCAGCGGAGCGTTAGATTGTCCCACGCAGTTCCTTCGGCAGCTGGTGTTCCCTTGTTTTTGTGGTTGGTGATTCGGATGTGTTTATTTTGCATTAATATCATCATCACTAGTAACTACTGTAGTACTCCTGGCTGCAACTACACTTCGACTTGTCATACTTCTCAAAAGGGATCACTGTTGATCGGCCCAGCCAACAAGTGCTGAAAGAAATCCCCGCAACCATTGGCAGTGCTCGTGGTTGCTCAACGATAATCGAAAACTTCACGAACTTGATATCAGTAGCTGCAGTAATAAGGTTTTTAAGTCACTGGTGCAGTGATTAACAGCTTTGTTGTTACGACGCCGGCTTTTGAAATAGAGTACAAATGTACAACCAGTGATGTGGTGCCTCCCATTTGCAATTTTGTTTGATCACTTGGTATGAAGAAATGGAATCATATCAAGAAGTTGATCATGTCAAAATTGATTGATCTATTCATTTGCTTGATTCATAGATGATGTTGGTGTTTTCTCAGTGAATAGAAACGTTGTTTACACTTGATCACTATGATCGATCAGATGCACATGAAATCGATGCGTGCCAGCGCTCTACACATCAATATCAACACCTAACAGCTGCAGCCTTTGTTTATGATCCTGTAGAGATGACATTTATTGAATTGATTCTGCACTTTGAAGGAGAAATATAATTTGCCACTAGTGACTGTCATTATCCGCCATTGACCAGTACTTGGGATGACATCCCTACAATTGTTGGTCATCATGCCCTTGTATTCACCATCAAAAAAGCATGAATCAAGCGTTGTCAATCATCCTTGTCCATCAACTACCCATCAATGATCCAAAGTGACCACCATCAACCCTTAACCCCTTACTTAAGCCGTAGTTGAACCTTAGTTAATCACTAACCCGTGGCCACCCCTGGTGCATCCCAGCCACCGGCAAGGGCCACATCCCCAGCTCCACAGGCAATCTGGGGTCACCCTGGTGGCTCCTGCGCTGGTGCTGGTGGCTTTCAGTCGACCAGGCGTCACAGGCGCGGGTGATTGGTTGGTGAAGGTTGCCTGAAGGTTGGAGAAGGTTGGTAGGTACTTGGTTGCTAAATGAATATCCATTGGAGTTGTTTATTGATCAGTGTAAATGTTGTTTACAACCGACCTGAAGCAACTATTTACTAGGACGACAATTTCATTTATGACCGACATTAAGCAATCATTTATTAGGACTATATGCCAGCAATTTATTGGTTGGCCGGTCACGGTGAGCAGCAGGAGGAGCAAAAAGTTGGTATTTGACAACGACGACAATGAACTCGCTGTTTTGAATTATTTTACACTCGTTGGTTTGGGGAGATTGCTAATGAATAGCAGTAATTATTGCTGTTAGCGGTAAATTATTGGAATGGTCGTTATTGCTGGACAAAGATGATAACAATTGGCCAGTGAATGTTGTTGTCCATTGCTTTGCTACAAATCTACTAGAAAATCTATGTGCCAATTATAAAGGCCCTCAATATTTTTGCTTAATGACAGAAGATCATTTTGGATGTATGATTCCCATACTTTTGGTATCTTTTGGTTGTTTGAATCCGAATGTGATTGGCACTGCCATGTCTTTCTTGTTACCATTTGTGCTATTTGTTGTTCTCTCAAATGGTTTGCTTGATCTCGATTTGCTTTATCTCGATACAACATCATAAAATTCTACAGCCATTGAATATCTCCATCAGTGTTGATTATGCCTTGCTATCCTTGCTCATTCCTGAAGATTGTTAGATCATGAATACCCTCTGCTATTGTCGCTTGAAATCTGGGGTATTTTTGGTTTACGTGCACTTCATTTTTGTTTGTCCGATCATTGTTGCTGGCACAGTAACTGTATGAGATGTTTGCTTCATCAGCAAATCCCGACAACTACAACCAGTTGTTATTAAATTTGTTTTCTATTTTTCCAAAGAGGTCACATCACAGTTGTTAAAAGCCAGTACAGAATACAGAAACTGTATGTATGTATATTCATGCACAAATTATTTCTAGATGTATACATTGTTGCTGATGGTTAATGGATGTTAATGGTGGGTTTGTCACCACCACTGCTGGGTTTTGGACAGGTCGGAGACGCTGCCGTTTGAAACAGCGCGTGGCGCTGCGCGCGTGGTTCGGAAAGAGCAACAAGGAGAAATTCGAAAGCGACTCGCCGGTGTGGAGCTCTGGTTGGGCAGTTTGGTGGTTGATGTGTCAATGGTGGGCAGTCCATAAGGCTTAACTCCATGCTTACAAAAATGATGATGAATTGATGATTGTGAGGTGGTTGATGGGTGATTATAGTATATATATAGTCGATTCTTCACAATCCATAATGGTTGATAATGATTGATATTGGTCAACAAGCGTTAACAATGGTGGATAATGACAGACAATCACAGGGATAACTATGGTGTTTGTGGTGAATCATCATTAAACCCATTCAAAGGTTTTTTAAAGATGGTTCGTAGTGAATCGTAGTGAAGAATATAACGCAAGGAACACTAATATATATTTTGTTTGGAAGGGAGATCCTCGGCCGATAGCCATGATGCCACCATTGGTGGTAAACAATGATTCACAAGGAGGTTAGTAAAAGACAATAACTACGAACATAGAAGATCCGAACATCAATCAACCACCTGTAGTTTAACGAAAAGCAACGAGCTGTTGACTTACCTCCCCTCCCCCCAAAAAAAATGGTGGATTGTCAGGAACATTTCTTCATCTCGGTTTGTTGTTGTTGTTGTTGGCTCTGGCCAAAGAAGAAAGGTGGACAGAAAAACCAATATGGTAAAAAGGTGTGAATCAAAATGAACACAGGGATGAAATCACAAACGAGACATGACATGCATGCATTTTCTGTCTAGCTGTGTTTTGGTTTTGCCATATTCGGAACTGATCGTTTCTTAGTGTTATGTTTGTGTTTGTTTGATATGAATTGTTTTAGACTAAACATCTAGAATCTTATAGTTTCTATACATTGTTATCAGTGACTCATAGTGTTTTTTTGTTCTTGATCAACAATCATCTATTGTTCATTTTACATTATCTAATTGCTGAACAAATCTGTCTTATTGAACAAAAGTGTATTGTTGTTGTTTCCGCTTCCTCCTCTGGAGTCTGAAATGGCTTTCCAGCGTTCAGCAGGGTTTATGGTCTTGGAGTGATTCGCCGTCATCAAGCGCTCATGCTTGGTAATGTGGATACTCCCTTGCAGGATTGACGATGAGAGATCCCAGAGAATTTGCCATCACTAATTTTGCCACAACTAGCCAAACTCGCCTCCTACTCAACGTACGGTAAGCCCATTGTTGTGTCTCTGTGCCTCACCATCAATTCCACAAGAGTGGTTTGGCGAAGAATGCCGTTGGGGTGATCCCCCAAGCATCTTTGGGAATGCCAACAGCTTAACCAATGACTACCAGTAGCTGTGCACGCAGGGCACCGGGGGACACCAGCGTAGAGCACGAGTGCTGCATCAGGCTATGTGTCCCAGTGCACCAACTACACTGAGCGTCAGCTGGTGTGTTTGCCGCCTCGATGGCGTACACTGCTGAAGGGGACCGGCTGGGCGGGTGGGCAAACCCTGGGGATGAAAAATGCCACCGCTGGGGAGAAGCAACAATGGGAGAATCAATAGTTGATGAGGTTGATAAAGACATGTAATGCATAGATCAATATGCATCATATATATATATAGAGAGAGAGAGGATTAAGTATTAAATAGGTTGATAATGGTTGATATTATGTAGGTGTATATATGTTTATACCATTGATGATGTTCATAATGATAAGAAGTGGTGATGTCTCCAACATGGTGAATAGTGTGAATCCACCTTCATTCCAAGCTACATGTGTGCACATGATTGTGAAAAGACTCAACTTCAAGGGTGTTTTTTGCCACAATTGCTCGGGTTTTCTATCCACAATCGCCAAATTGATATGTTCAGTACAAGGCTAAGCTTATTGGCGTTCCTACACAGTTCACCTGCCAAGCCTTCACAATGAACTTGTCAAGTTTTGCTACGCGCATCTGGGATGTTGTATGACAATCTCGGCAAGAACCAGTCAGTGCACCGCATATTGGTCAAGAGGTTGTTTGTTTGAGAGCTTATTTTCCAATTGTACATATATTTGATTTGTAAATAATTATGTACTGTATGATTTATATATATATATGTACATATTGAACGCTGCACGTATATTCTTGAGGTTTCTGAGCAGCTCGAATGCCTCAATCAACCTCCTGATCATGGCCATCAAGAAGTGGAGACAAAGCCAAGGCGAAGTGAAATAGAATCAGTAAACATTTCTGTTCCTGTACTTCAATCGGGCGGGGCAACAAGTGAACATTTTGATAGCATTACATCTCATGTAACGCTCAAACACTGATAGTGACTTGCAACACAAGCGTGGATAGAAAGTTATTTGGTGAATATCGTGCCCAAAAGTTTTTATAAAATCAATCGATACCTTCAATCTTGCAGGGTTTTTGCAGACGCGGATGCCCTTTTGAAATGCTGCATTCAAGCCAGTTTGTTGTAACACAACTTGGATTCCTTTGAAACAATCTAAATTGACGTAATTATCAAAAATATCTGGTCTGAAAACAGCTGCGTTTTTTCTCTAAATGCTGGCATCTTCATGGCGTTTCATGGCGTTTCATGGCCCCAATGCCACCGGATCAATTTTTGGTAACGCAGCAATCGCCTTAAGTTGCGCTTGGCCGATCTACTTGTACGACCCATGGCTTCGTTTAAAGCTGGCAATGCCTTTACCAAAACAGCGGCCTTTCTCTTGGCAACCATCGTAGTGAGACTTGGAGTCCTGGTTTCCAAAAACTTTCAGCTACCACATGGTACAGTGTGAAGAAACAATTATAGATACTTTTGAAATGGTCCACTGCCTGCTTTTGTTTACAGATGATTTGTTCAAAGCTGTTGTGTAAGTGACTGACCTTTCTAAGTTCTCCATTTCTATAGTTCTTCATGGGTTATTTGCCCAGAATGACTCAACCGTTGGTGAACTCCAACAGCCAACGACCTTCGGACATCTCGGGGCTCCAGGATCAAGGCAGGCTTGCAGATTCCCTCACTGGTGACCGCAGTGCCTGGCCGCAGCATCGCTGGGTCCGCTGGGTAGATGACGAAGCTGATATGGTGAACCATTACCAAAGGTCATCCGCCATGGTTGCCACTCACAATCATTGTGTACATGTATACATGTTGGATATGTAGAAGACTGTGCAAAGATCTTTTTTTCAGGCAGAGTTTTTTTGTTTGATGTATGAGGCACGTTTTTTATTTTGAATGTAGACAATAAGGGGAGTACCCCGGTGTGTCAAACGAGGTCACGGTAAAGTTTTGAAAGGAGGTAGGAACAACCCTTAAAATCAAGGTAAGCATTTCGTTGTCAAATAGTTGAATATATTTACTAGAACGAGGTCCAATACAAGGTCACGACGAGATCAAAACAAACCTACAGGAATGTCCCCAGTTGACCATGCGTCACATTTAGTCTCGAGAGTAATTTGGAGACCAAGTGAATATGCAGATGTAGAGTCCATGGGCAAGCAAGGAGACACCTCACCCAGTAGCCCTCGGCAGGTAAAAAACAAAGCAGGCCCAACAAAATACCATACGGGAGTGGAGCACAAGTACTAACACTTGTTCTTTCCAAGTATACTTTTCACGGCGCATCTATAGATGTTATATATCGATTAAGATTTCAAACCATTTTCATTCATATTCTATATTGTTTAAACAAATCCAAACCATTTTTGATGCAATGTATGACCAAGATATCCAGGACACAGTCGGACACACTTCCAAATTTGAAGCATGGTACACCTTTGGACACATCGCCTTCCAGGTTCAGATTCTCTATGTGCCTTGGCATGAGCAGTTGACGAGTTGCCTCCCTTGATTGAGTTGCTTCGGGAATGCGTAGCCTGAATGGTGAAGCAGTGGTCGATGATGAACCAGTGGTCAACTAAGTAGATGATTAGATGATCAACTCGTGGCTCAGTCTATCTCAGTCTATCTCAGTCTCCCTTTCAAAGATGGTTCGTTCAGTAACATAAATCGAGATTGAAACTTTGGGCTACCGTTCAAGACAAGCAGCTCTAGCCTGGCTCCGACTGAAACCATCATTGGACAAGAACCCATGATACCAGGCAGCAGGAAGCAGTAACTAGCCCTCAAGGCTTGGTTAATGCTTGGTTCATGGTTGGTGAATGGTCGGTTCATGGTTGCTTACTTGCGGCTGATGGTGCTTCACAGATGTCGCTGCGCGCAATCAGCACTTCAGGATGACATCATGCCTTTGCGGATGGGGGCCGATTTGCTTTCGCGCCAGTTGGACTCAAAGGTTCGTGAAGCAGCTTGGCACCTACGGTAAAAAGCCGCCGTTGTGGATCGTTGTGGGATCAACGAGTTGGTGAACAGAAAATGAGGGGATAACAATCATCAATATGTAATCACCTAATGCGTGTCAGCTGTTTCAGCTGTTTCAGCTGTTTGTGTGATTTTTCTTCTTTTATTTGCTGGCTTTTTTGCGTAGACCAAGATCAAACGATGCTGAAAGTTTAAAGAGTATCGGAGCCTACGTAAGCGGCAGCAATTCAAGCGTAAAAAAGGCGTAACTTGGCCTTGATTTGGTGTGTACTGCATATTTTGATGGACTGTTGTTTGGAACCACATTCCACCAAATCATTTTATGTTTCAGTATGCATTTGCATAGATACTCATAGAAATTATTTCCTTCTAACTGTGCATGATATTATTTGGGTTGAGTGATAAGTCTGTTGAAACATGTCATTACAGAAACCACAAAATGTGTCAGGTTGCTGGTTCAAATATAAGATGCCAAGAGCCACATTGAATGAGAACTCAAATTGCGTGATCAGTTTGACATGGAGCGATCAGATAGATAAATCAGATAATTAATTAAGCAAAACGTCTGATATCCGTGAATGTTGTGCTCCATTCATCCACCTGACTACATGCCGGGCCAGAACTTTCGCCATCAATGATGTCATTGTGTTTTCCCTAGTAAATATCAACAATATAGTTGGTTGAGAAGCAGCTCATTTTTCATAGGAGTAGCTCAACCACCAACCAGTTCATCATGGCCAAAAATGGTTGGTCTACGCTCAAGTTCCAGTCCCGACCCCGAACAGCTCGGCTTTTGACACGGACCCGCTTCGAGGCAACCGACCGCATCAGCAGCGATATCCCTGACGGTGCCGCTGGGAGGGGCTCGTGTTTGGTTTCCCCTGGAAGTTCTTGACATTTCAAGGACCTGCTTTGGGGGTGTTGAGTGGTTGCATGGTTGTATTCAAACATTGAATCATAATATGATATGTTTTTACACATATATCTATATAGATACATATAAAAGTACGTCTAGCATGTCATGGCTGGCAAGTTCCGTACTAATTACTGTAGTTGACTGTTTCAGTGTTGACCACCTTTGTATACTTCCGACGTGGACAAGGCTAACCCATGAAGAAACAACAGGTTTGGTGCTCCAATGGATCCTATCCGAATTAACCCACATACACATAACGCTAGTCAGTGCGAGATTGACATTAGATGGGGTACGCCATGGCATAGACTTTGCCACACCACAGGTGATCTCTTTGCCCACCGGGAGCTCTTTGATGTCATCGATGCTGACCGCTCCGGGCTCATTAAGAAGTCAGCGCCTTGGCTGGTGTTGTAAACCAGGAAGTTGTGACACTGGGGGTGAGATAAGCTGGGCGATATAAGCTGGGTGATCAATGGCTATCGATGGTTGGTTGTTTTCTGGATCATGGATTCTTTCTTAGCGCTTATCACAAGCTCAGTGATGAGCGGCGGGTTGTGATTTATAATGTTAGAGTTGTGAACAAGCTAATCACAAGCTGAGTAATTCACTGAGTGATTCCTGTAAATCACCAATTGGTGGTTGTAGTTTTTTTCTCATTTTCCCCATTATTAACAAATGGCTGGTAGGTTGACTAATATTTTTCGTCGGGGCGGCTCAACCGCCAACCAGATCAAGTGTGTTTTCTTGCTGGAAATCATCTTGCATCGTCAACGTGATCACTCTCAGAGCTTGTTGAGACGGTGCTTCAAAGCAATTGCATGCAATATGTTTTGTTATTCGGAGCCTTCACATTTCGATGGGCAATTACAGCGAGTGGATATGGAAAGGTAGGTTTGCTAGGTTGCCAATTTGATAGCCATGGGGCCATGAGATTCACTGGGAAAGATGTTGATAGCTGATAACTTCTGAAAACTCACCCTGTTTTGTAGGGAAAACCTTTGAGAAAGGCTTTGTTTCCCCAGCTGCCAGGGAATGGTTTTCGTCAGGCGATGAGAGGGTTTATCACCTGGAAACCTTGATGGATGGCGAAGGTTATGAACAAACAGTGAAACCTAGGTTGAACCCAAGGTCTTCCTGGGTTGAACCCAAGGTCTCTAGGTTGATTATGATGGTTGAACCCACCCAAGATCTTCCTGTGTTGAAAGGTAAATGGTCACCGGTTTATCATCCTACGGGAGTCATAATCACCATTGTAGCATCCCTACTTCATGCATGATGCTTCGATTATTCCGTCATCAGCTAACCCTGAATAGCGAACTAACGCAACTCTTACCCAAGTTACAAACCAATTTACATAGGGTTTCTCAAAATAGGAGACCCCCAAAAATGGTTGGTTAGTGCCATATAGTTCATATGACTGCACCTGTACTTTGAGAAAGATATCTACAATACCTTGCCATCAGTACCCGAGAGACAGTCACATCTAAGGAGTTGGACGACTTTAAAGCGGTGTTGCTAGGCGAAGGGGCACGCTGGTGGGTCAGGGAAGGCTGGTACTAGTCATTCTTTTGGGTGGTCTTCTTGCAGTATGTGGGTATGTACGTTTCTACACATCGCACATGTCATATATATATATATATATGTATATACAAATATACGTGTTTTTGTATTGATATAGATTTAATGTATATATATATATACACATACATTCAAGTTGCACTGCACTTGACTATAGAACTGTCATGGTCATGCATTCTGAGGCATGCGTGTACATCAATCACCAGTTTGTTTCATGGTTTGAGATGTGAAATTCCAGGACTACATGTACTGTTGGTCAACTACTGTTCCTATGCTTGCCAAACAAACTTTTGGATTTTTTGGAATTTTGGAATAACCCAACAATCAACGGGGCTAGCAAGCAGCATCACCCAAACTCCACCACGACCTGTGTAGGATTCTGTGATTAGCTGTGATACCAGGAAGGACTGTGCTGTGGCTACAAAGTACTACAGATATTTAAGGGTCTGTCCATACCTGGTGGTGCTTTGTAACATGCTTGTTTGCCTGACAGGTAATCATTCCATTCTGCCAACAACTGGCTCTTCAACATCAACATCAGTCCATCATATCATAGTGTATATGTCCTCCCTTTATTCACGCACTAAGGGAAAATATTATGGGTCAATATCCTCTACCCCTGCTGTACATCCACTGGTCCATCGCTGGTGGGAGTGCTGACCCATGGCCAACAACTGGATGGTGACTTGACGCGACCCCTTGATGAGTTGGTCGATCCCCGACGATGGCGGCATTGCCATGCGGTGGGGTGCTTTCTGAAGCCAGTGACTGGGGACCCCAATGTTATGGTTAACAACGGTTAACAATGGTTAACAATAGGGGATATACCAATCATTGGGTGGTTTACAATAATGGTTGGCTGATTGTTGGTTAACAATGGTTAAGTATGGCTATTGACAAGGGAATGATAGGCAACAATAGGGGATATACCAACTATTGCTACAAATGACTCACTTTTTGGATGATTTTGGGGTGCCCCTATTTTGAGAAACCACTAGTTGTTCTATTAACAATCATTGATTATTTACCCTCAATTGGTTCTTCCAACGCTTATTTGATTGGGAATGGATAGCCAACAATATAGTAGGGAATATACCAACTATCAATTGTTGTCCATTGATTAACCATCCGGATTCATCATATTCAAACCTAATATACATATTTATCAACCACTAGAATACTCTATCAACAACCATTCGCGGTTGGTCATTATCCACTATCACTGACGTGGGCAAACCCAGTGAATTACAGACCGTTGTTTGTATAAGCTATTAATAACCCTATGATCAACTACGAACAACCTCAGCCATGAAATTGATTATCAACCATCCAGTGATATATAATAAGTGAACATGCGAATTAGTAATCAGCTATCATTAGCCTATTATCAACAATGAACCAGCCAATCAGCCATTGGTTATTCACCATTAGTAATTGGTTCAGTTACCAACCATTCTTATCACCCACTAACCATGCTTAACCACCTGTTCTCGGCCACTATTGTTAAACATTGGCTGAATCACTATTATCCCTTGGTTCTCTACAGCAGTTGAGCACCAACATCCACAAGTACCCATCACCAACCATCATTAGGCATTATTGACCACTACCAAATCATTTTGCACCATTAGTAATCTTTCTTTCTTTCTGTGCTGTCTGTGGGCTTTGCCCGCTGGATAAACCATACGTAATCAGTATTAACCATAATATTACCATTATTAAGCATTATTAACCCTCATTTACCATGAGATTACCATGATATTACCATGATATTACCATTATTAAGCATGATTAACCCTCATTTTCCATGATTGGTTGAATCATGCAGCTATGAACCACACAGCAACGAGTGGCCTCACTGATCCACGGTGGCTCCGCTGCGCTGGCCGCGTTGGGCAGGGCCCAACGGGCAGAAGGCGCACGAGTCGGTGACTTGGTGTAAGGTGAAGCGACAGGACGACGTCAGGTGCAGGGAAAGGTGGTGAATGATGTGGAAATGGTGATGTTTATGATTATTTTTGATAGTCGTTTCTCATGATTATGATGATGTTTATGATGATTTATGATGGTGATGTTTAGTGAAGTTGTTTGATAGTTTACTGATGTTTAGTGATGTTGAATGAAGTTGTTTGATGGTTTAGTGATGTTTAGTGATGTTGAATGAAGTTGTTTGATGGTTTAGTGATGTTTAGTGATGTTGAATGAAGTTGTTTGATGGTTTAGTGATGTTTAGTGATGTTGAATGAAGTTGTTTGATGGTTTAGTGATGTTTAGTGTTGTTTAATGAAGTTGCTTGATAGTTTATGATGATTAGTGATGGGTAATGTGTAGTGTTGGTTAGTGATGTTTCGTGATAAGGATGGTTAATGATCGGAATGATGTTGTATTATGGTTAGTGTATATAGTGATGGTTAAGGATGGTTAATGATGTTTGATTGAGAATTGTGATGTCTAGTGATGATTGATGATGGTTAACGATGTGTAATTAATGATGTTTTTTGATGGTTCATTGGCCATTGATATTTTTTGACAGTCAATGATGGAAATGTTAAATCATAACAATTATCAAACACCATTATGAGCCATGATGATTGATATGCGGTAGTGACAGTGGTTCATGATGGGCAATCCCATGTTTATTTCTTGATACAGCTGGAAAAGATCATCCCAAAATTGGGCTGATAATCATGCCAGCACACTCTTGTTTCTAATGACGAAACAATCGTCAGGATTTCTGTTGGATTTAATTTCAACACTAATGCGTGTGGGTCGGTTCCTTATTCATCAAAGAGCGACTTCTCCTTGATTGCTTTTTGTTTTCAACTTCTGCTTGATCGCTTTTTGTTTTCATGCTTTCACCATTGAAACCTCATTTGGTCATTATTCAACTCATCACGTTCATGGTTTCACCTCCAAAAAGTTCGTGTCGTTCGATATGGGCGGGTTCCCGGCAGCTTGAA
>VSDK01026934.1:90871-105600 GCA_009767595.1 Symbiodinium kawagutii
ACACAACCTGAACCGCCTCCGAGGTGATGAATAGTTTGACGAAGATCCTCACTGGATTGTATGAAACAGACCAGCAAGTCATTGAACCTTGGAGAACGCCGGTGGATCAAAGATTGAAACCCAGAAGATGGAATCTGAGGGTCTTGGCTTAGCCCCGTTGTGCGCCTGTGGTGAGGTTTTGGGGCACCCCTTTGCGACTTTAGCCTCGCTTCAATCAGCAGAACACCGAGGATTTTGCGGAGTTCTTGCAGGGCGCAAGCAGACTCATTTGTCTCTTGACTGTTCGCAGTACTTTGAGATTGGGTTTCGAGGGCGAGCAATGTTTGGACGAATGGTTTGTACTTTCTGAGGAAGACCTGATAGGATGGCTGGTGGTCATGATTTCAATCAAACAATATACTGAACTGGTGATTAGTACCCATGCTGGCTGTTTGTTTTGCTGTCGAAACTTGAAACTCAAACCTGCCGTTTTTTCATTCACAATATAAACATGAAACCTGCTGTTGTAATGCCGCACATGTTTCGGACACGACCGGTTTTTGTGGACAAATCTTGATCCATTCTTCGGACCCGATTTGTCCACCCTCTGAGGCGAGGATTGCGGCGAGCCCTTGAGTCCAGAACAGTGGCTCGGAACACCGAACGTGGCGTGATGACATAGTCATACCCTCAGCCACCAATAAGTGGTTGGTGGTTTGATAGGGGGTTATATCCATTAATAACGGGTAGTTGACAACCAGGGGCTAGTTATATTCCCCTGCTATTCACTGCATGCATCAATAATGTTTAATAAAGAGGAATACAGGTTACAATAATGGGTAAACAACCACTGGCTGGTGGTTTGATTGATCTTTTATTTTCCCTAGCGTCAGTATTGATAAACAGCTGGTTGGTTGACCAATATGATTATAGGGTTGAAACCACCAACCAGAAAATATTGAGTTTTTCCTAGTTGTCAAACTACTACAAGGTGAACCACCAACAAAGTGAAGATTTCAGGCCTTTCTAGTCAGATGGGTAGTTTGTAGTGGTTGGGTACTGACAAGCATCAAGCATCGTTGGGGTGATTCTTTGCGCCTTGGGTTAGATCGTGCTTAGTGCTTGTGGATAAGCTGCCTAGGCCCACAGTCCATTGAACAGATAGAAAGGTGGCTTGTGTTTATCCTAGTGTTGGTTGCAGGTGGCCCACACGCTTCCAATGTCCATTTCCAACCCAAATGTGAGGTTTTGAAGCTATTTTCTTATTTTTTTCAATCCAGGCCATTGATTTTTTTCAATCACGTTAGTCGCAATTGAGCCCTGTTGCTGCAACATGATCATAGGTTGCTATTTTCATCCAGCGCCAGGGCTCAATTGCGACTGATTTCTGCTTCATTTTCAGCATCATGTTGCAGCGGCCAAGTTATTTCCCAGCTGGTATAGCTATGGCTACCCAAAGTAAGATAAACATGATCGAGTTGGTGGTTTTACACATGTTTCCTTTCCTCGCATATGTGGACTAGTTGGTTCACTACCTCATAGTTTTCAGAGGGGCTGAAACCATCAATCAGTGATTCATACACATACCAAGCTATGTTTAGTGAAGAAAAACAGATGATAAACAAGGATAAACAAAGTAGTTTTATTAAGCCAACACCATAAACATAGCCCAATCTACGTTTTCTAATGTAGCTTAGTATCATTACTTAAGCTATCTTAAGCTTTCAATATGGATCTGCCAAGCTTAGCAACATAGCACCGGCGCGGCACCATTTTCGCGTCGCCTCAGGACGCGACGCATCGTCCAGGATCTGATGCCCGAATCGGAGCGCAGCAATGAGACCAACTCCAAACACGACCAGCGCTTTGAGACTTGGAAACGCAGAGAAGATGTTGGTCAGTGATGGTGAAGAGTGGTGGTCATTGATGATTAGTGGTGGTTAGTGCTGGTTAGTGATGGTGATTCTGTGATACCAGTGGTAGTTAGGGATGGTTATTGAAGAGTCATGATGGTCGATGGTGAAGAGTGGTGGTTAGTGCTGGTTATTGAAGAGTCATTGGTGGTTGGTGGTTGCTGGGTGGTTGGTGATGGTTATTGATGGTTAGTTGGTGATTAGTTGTTAGTGATGAGGGGTCCTTATTGATGAGTGATGGTTACCGGTGATTAGTGATGCTTCATGGGTAATGATTCAATGATGGTGAATAATTGGTGGCCAATGATGTGTTGATAGTGGTTGACGGTGGTCAAATAAAGGCGAATACTGGTATGATGAACAATCATGGCGGTTGGTGATGGTGGACAACCATTAATGATGGTCACAATTGGTCCTCATGATCAACCAGAATGCACAACAGATGAGCTGTCGTTTGTTTGCTTCTGTAATTTCTGGTTGATAGCTGATACCACATATACTGTATGTTCATTGATTGTTTTCTCCCTCACTAATGAACAGTAGTTGGTGGATAGTAGTAATATGTTACTATCCATTAATTACTATTTTCAATGTTTTGAAGTCACAATTGATCGGTGATGCTGGTTGTTTGGAACGGTTCTTGATCATCAGTATGCGACCGTCATCCAATTAGTTTTCCTTCAGACTGTGAGGACTATTGGGAACTGCTGTGCTGCACGCTGTGTCACAATATTGAATCAGAACAGCTGTGAACCATGGGAACTACTGAGAACCATTTATTTCCGATAGTAAGAACTGTTTAGTGAATGATTGGAAGTAGCAGTGGGATGATGTTGACCAGGGCGAAGATGCACTTGATGGACACTGCTTGCTCATGGATGGTACCAAAGTGATGGAGGTGTTTGATTACTATATGGGTTAATAATTCTGAGGCATAGTGGTTGATGATGTTGAATCTTCCCACTAGGGGCCACTCCTAATGAATGTCTCATTTGAGTTGCCTGTGATAGTGCGAGATGGTAAGTACGGATCATACGGAAATAGAACGGGCCACCAGCAATCAGATTCGTTGGATGAGCTTAACTCCCCATGATCATTTGTCGAAATCACCCCAGCAAAGCCAAGTGAATAAAGCAAGAGCTATAGCAGATGAAAACCCCAGACGATTTCTGGCATAGCTATTTGTGTTTGGCATGTGGATTTGTTGGTTCAACAAGAAAACGAGCTGCTGATTATTTGGGAATTTGCGGCTGTTGTATTGGTGGGGGTTCATTCATCATGGTGGCAAATTTGCGCTGCCACGAGTTTCAAACTGCCAATGATTCGCTTGGATAGCAGGTGTTACACGTGTTACGCAGACCCCAATGACGTGTGTTGTGACCCTGGGCCAGGATGAGATTGTGCGATTCATCCGAGATTGGGAGGCTGAAGGCAGCGTTGCAACAAGGGTTTCACGGTGAATCACCGGATCGAGTTGGCAGATAGGGATGGCACAGTAAGCGACAACATGGATATGGCTGTGGACGTCAATACCCGGTACACCCGGTGAAAATTCCAGAATGCAACATCCGTAGGGATAGAAAACTATCCACAAAACCCAAAATTGTCAACAAATATTATCATCATTTAGAATCATTCTACTTTCCCTAGCATGCCCTGCAATTCCCTGAATAGTTTCGCCCTCTATTAAGATTTCCGATAAAAGGATCAAATATTTTGGCCACATTCTTAGACACCCTGAATCCCCAGAGTCCACAATCTTCCTTAACGCATCTAGGATTTGTCGGACAACTCCTCGTTTCGATGAGGAGCCCCACGGGCAGCCCGAGCCATTGGCAGAAGCCACTTTCAAACATGTAAAAGTTCCCCTCCAAATTGCGTTGAAATCTCCCATCCAAATTATGCACATTTCACAATTGCAGAACTGAAGCAATCTTCCTCTACTATTATGTAGATTCAAGACCACTCATCAACTTCATGTACTCCCAGTTGCTGATCGAGAATTGCCCAAAAATGAAATAAGAGCCACAGCGACACACGTACTGTACCTACTTACCCTCCATGGGTTGCTGCTGCTGACGCGGAGCCCAACTGCGGGTCGCAAATCTCATCCATGCGAAGCACATCATTTTCCAGTGTCAACATGGGTCGGAGCGGCAGGGCTCACCCACAACAGGTCTGGGCTGGTGAAAAGGTGTGCCATTTTTTGGAAAATCCAATGCTGATAAAAATCCATCGATTTGCATCAGTCCAAGAACTAGATTCAAATCAGTAATCAGTATACCGTACCCAGCAATAATAAGAGACCGTAAGTTGGAAATCAGTATAAGTCTGAGTACGGTTGACGCAAAGCAGCCGTGCTGCCAGCCAACTGAGACTGAAAGGCCCCGGAATTACACTCTCCTGAGGGAAGTCTGTGTTTTGAATGCCAACTTGTTCGGTCAACATTGGTCAACAAGTATGGCGTAAGAATGAGAGCCAGGAGGACTTGATAGACAAAGTGCGCAAACTGCACAGCCAGCAGCAAGTTCTGCGTCATCAAGTTTTACCTCCAATACTCATAGTCCATCCTTCTGTGACCTGAGGATCTTACCGTGTGGATCCTCACCCTGCAAAATTGGATCTCACCGTGTGTAGGGTAGCGCTTGAGTCACTGAGTCAAAGAATCACCCCTGAAATGGCTTTGGGTTTGGCATAGGTTTCTTGCAGCAAACTCCGTATTTAGGAAATCCATTTCGATGTTTCTGCCATCAATGAGGTGTACCCATATATATATATATATATTTAGATAGATATATATATATAGATATATGTAAATGTATTCATCTATGATTATATTGTATTAATCTATGATTATATATGTATATGTATATATATATATATACGAGCATTTATGTGTATATACCATTTTAAGGCTGTGTGTGTATGTATAAATATAAATATATATATATATAATTACTTGTCAAGTGTGACCATACGTATGTATATATATATATATTTGTATATATGTATTTAGTCTTTATTGGGTATCGAGATATTGCCTGCTATTCTGGGATATGATTGGCGGTGGTATGAATGAGTAAGAATGGTTGTTATGAAGGACTACAATGGCTCACAAAGAATGTGGTATCATGTTTAATAATGGTGGTCATGATAGTGCATAATGGTTGACACAACGGTTGATACTGGTTCACATGTTTAGTTGTTGATATGATTGTATCTCTCATACAACGGCTGGAATGGTGAAGATAATGGTGAATAATGCTGCTTGATACAACATTTAATGATGGTTTATATAATACAATGTTAAATATAACCTTATGTAAACATATCAATAATTGTTAACATAATGGTTAATGATGGTTAGCAATGGCTAAGAAATATCAAAACACGCCTTGGCCAATCTTATTCAACCCCATGTTTCACATGGAGGCAAGCCGGAAAATGCCACAAAATCATGGAAAACAAGCCAGAAAATGCCACAAAATCATGAAAAACAAGGGTGAATGCTGCTCATTGTGCATCATTTTCGGATGTCATTGTGGCACTTTCCGCGCCTTTCAGGCACGCATCTCACCGCCAACGGTCGTCTTGGTCAAGTTCTGGAAGGCGCCAGAGCAGCTGCCACCAGTCGACATGGAGATGTGATGCCACCAGGAGATATCTACTGTAGCGGGTAGTTGCCCTAGTTATAAATCGACTTAATTAGCTGTGGGTCAAAACCCCGTGTCCCTAGTTCCCCTATCATTAACCATTGTTTCCCTCTGGGGGTGCATCAATTGACACGTGCGCAACCATTGTTTCCCTACTATTCTTGGTTGTTATCCCCCACTCGTTGGTTGGTTGACATTGACCCATAGCCACTTAGCTATCTATAGTGCCCCACCAGTTACCATGGTGTACCCACACTCTCCAACCTGTCTGCAATTTCGTTGATCACCCTGAGGCAGTTTCGCAGCAGCGCAGGATGAAGAGGTAGTGGCAGTGTCTTGGTGCACCATCCAATGTGGGCCCCGCTGTGCGCCTGTAAACCGAGGCCCCTGTTGGTTAGTTATTAGGTTGTTTTTGCTGAGCTTGGTGACCCTTGGGGGATATTAACTGCCAGTTTTACAGAACTACCTATAGCTCAAATTATGGGCTTATGCCCCAATTTATGTACCACCTGGTTTATAACTTTGTGCCACCTGTGTTTTCTTGTAGGCAACGAGAACTAACCATGAGAAGACTACCAAAACCCACCAACCCACCAACCCACCAACTCACCAATCCACCAACCAGCCAGCAGCAAGATGTCAGCCAGTGGAGTTTCTCCAGCTGAGGCCTTGCGTTTCGTATACAACGACATCGCGCCCTTCAGACACTCAGCACTGGTCAGCATCGAACGGTTGATGATACCATCTCCATACATTGCAAGGAGCAGAGGGATACCTACAGTCAACCAGTTGGTTGGGGTCGTTCCACAACTTGCAACAGCTTTGGCCAAACATAGCACCATATATCACATATGATGTATAGCAGTATAGCATCTCTTTATATATCGATAGATTTACTTGTCTTTAAACAATTATACGTCACATGGTCACAATTATTCAACAACACTATATATATATATATATATGCACATTTCAATACATTTGTTTGTTGCAATTGCTATACATGTAAATGTTGTGTAAGGATGTATTTACAATAGGCTATACATGTAGATATTACACATTTGCATATTCTTGCCCACGCAAACACCATGTTGGAATTTCACGCAGCTCATCCACCCATGAGAGTTCTCTCCAGTGAATGGCAGCCGTCAACCATCAATCATCAATACAGTGCGCTGCATCAACCCCTGTTGGTATATACCTAGACCTTTGATAGCTTACCAAAATCTAAGTTAACTTAGAAATCCTGATCGCTTAGAAAAAAAAGTAAGCTCTCAATATGTATGGGTACCCCATGGTTTTAGAGCAAGTTGTTGTACTTATGTAGAGCCTTGTTTGCAGTTCCCTATGTTTATGCTCCGTCCAGTTGTTCTCTTGATGGCTTTAGGTACCTTATCCTGCCACTCTAGTCAGGCATCTCATGGTCCCAAGAGACACAACACGTTCAATTCGACCAATCATAGCCTATAGAACCAAGATAACAAAATCAATGAAGCCCAAATGATCCCAAAGGTTGATAAAAAGAGTTGCCAATGTATGCTAGTCAACCACTCACTTGGGGTATATCCCAATCAAGTTGGGCCCTTCTTACAAACAATGGGGACGTTCTCGCACCGGCCGCTGCCCTGATGTGGTGGAATGGCTGCTGCATCTCCCTTCTCTTTCTCTGCGTCTTCCTGCAGGCCAGGCCCTGCTTGGGGAGAGGTTGCCATGGCTTCGTGAAGAATCTCTTTGGGGATTTACAATCGGGGGATCTCTATCCATTGAACATCAAGAAAGACCCATTGGTTTGGGGTGGAGCTGCAAGATACTCTCAAGCTCGCTTCGTCCGCCATTAGATCATTTTAGATCAAACATTTTGGCAAGAGTCTCAGTTTGTTGATTGGTACCAGCTATGCCAACAAAGTCGATCCCTGATGGCCCCGTTTGCAGTGATCCAGAAGCGGTGGCAAAGGGGTGGCTGAAAACCGATTTGGTGGCTGCTCGTGGTCGACATTTGGAGCGTCTTGTGCAACGCAAGGCTGGGGATAAGGATGATGCCATCAACAACCAGGTGATTCTTCCTACCAAAGAGAACATGGTGCATAACGCACCCATCCTGGAGGTGTTGGCCAAAGACATGAATGCAAGAACTCGTGTCGGAGCTGATCCCATCGATGTGGTGTGCAAGATGACCTTAGCTTACTACGAGGCGATTCCACCTTATAGGACAGCTCTCCCAGCCTTCAATGTGAAAGCCGTGGCATACAACGATGCATGGACCATTCACAAAATGATCTCCAACTTCCGGAACCCTGTGTCGAAGTACTCAACCACCAGAGTCATTTGTTTGACATTAAATTGAATCTGTTTTATTTCGCACAAGGTTAGTTGTTAATGGTTGATGTGCTGTCTTTACAATGCACTTCATGGGGAATTGTTCTCAGCTAGTCCTTCCCATCAAATAGCTCAGGAACCGGAGCTGGAGCAAACCTTCAAGTATCTCAAGGATGCTTATGAACGACAGGTGAAGGCACGGTTTTCGAAAACTGGTTTGCACTGAAAAGATTGGATTTCAATGCTTTCCTTTATAAACAAATTACCCACCTGTTTATTGTGGTTAAATTGCTAAGTCAACCTGACAAGGAGTTCATGCAGACCGTCATGGAGAATGACCTGCCGGACCCAGTTCATCCTGCAGAAGACGGCCCCAGTGCTGCCTCCTTCAGCTTCTCTGAGAACGATGAGCCTGCAGATGCTGCTGCTGGGGCTGCACGTGAAGGGTTCAACCGGATTCTGGCAAGGGCGGCTTCATCCAACAACTTGCTTGAAGATTGGGATGCACTCAAAGTCACTCAGCGTGTCGAAGATGTTATCTCCATCTCTGATAGCCCTGTGACAAAACCGGGTTCATCGACTGATGGAAAAGAACATCGGCTCAACATGGTGATGGAGAGGATTCATTACTTCGAGAGCAAGTTGGCCACTTTGCAAAGTACAGCCCCATCGCATCTTGATTTGATTAAGTACACAATTTTTATAAATTCCCTACTTCGCTATGGGGGTGTGTTCTAAAATCCTTCCCACCAAAAAAATCTTCCAAGTGTTCAAAGAGGTCAAAAACAGTTGTTTTAAAATGTTCTAGCTCCTGCATGTTCCTGCCCTAAGTTACCCAAGGCAGCCGGAAGTTGAACTTTCTGGTCATGATTTGGACGTTGCTGCATCAGTGTCAGCCGGATTGGCAGGACCCTGATCTGTCGGTTCTGTATCACCAATTAAGTTGTCTCACAGTGGTAGTTTATAGGTACTGCAGTTGATGTTGAAATTTACTGTCGCTGTTCATAGCTGATTCTGTTGGGTGGCTTCATTCTTGTCCTTCTACATCTTATTGTCATAATGCCATTTCTTATTGCTATGCATGTGCCCAAGATTTTCAGCACAACCACCGCACTTACATTTTGATTTTAGTTTCCAGACTTTTGCCCACAGGATCTGAGATTGATGGCGAGTTGTTCGACACTCAAGAGCGACCTGATCTGTATGACTTTGATTTAGAGACCCAAGATGCCCCAGCAGAATCTGTTTCCAAAGCGGTGTCTGTGGATGCTATGGACACCCTCGTGATGGCCAATGACACCCAAGCTGGATTTGAATGTGCGCTTCAGCTGGGTGAGTCTTTGCCTGTGGATGATCCTTCGATGCCAGCTCCCCCGCTGCATAGGACCAGCAGGAAGATGACCGCAGAGGCCGAGGAGATGGAGGCAGTGCCAGAAGTGGTGCCAACTGGAGATGCTGTGGATTCGGGGGCTCTTGATGACCTGGACATGGACAGTCCCATTCCTCCAGGTCAAAAGTCCCCTGAGCGTTTGCCAGATGAAGCGCCTGAAGTCTGTGATGTTGAGGAGAAATTGTTAAAAACATGATAGGTCTATGCTGTCCAAACAATTTCAATCTAGTTCCGCTATGGTCCATGAATTTGGTCAGAACACCACAAGCACAACATGTGGTTTGACTCTGCCAGAATCTTCAGGAGCCAGCTACCAAAGATGAGCAGCTTGGAAGAACCGACACTGCCAAGAGAGAGAAGAGAGAGAAGGCCAAAGCCAAGGCCAAGGCAGGGGCGAAAGCCAAGGCCAAGGCCAAGGCGAAAGCCAAGGCCAAGGCCAAGGCGAAAGCCAAGGCCAAGGCCAAGGCCAAGGCGAAAGCCAAGGCCAAGGCCAAGGCAAAAGCCGTGGCCGGGCCGAGAGAAGTTGTGGAGCCTTTGCCTGAGCCAGCTCGACCTCCCAGACGATACAACAGCCGTGGACAGCCTTTGGTTGACATTGAGGACGTGCTGACAAAGCATCCAGGAGTTGCACCAGCCCCTGCTCCTCCAGTCGACTATGCTGTTGAGGAGGCTGTCGAGGATGTTGCCGAGGAGGCTGCTGAGAAGGCTGTCAAGAAGGCTCCCAACAAAGGGCGTGGTGGGGCTTTCCCTCCGAAGCGACCAGCAGCTTCAGGCGGCAGTAAGGAGAAGAAGGTGCCCAAGGTTGAGGTCACCGAGGATCTTTCTCCTGAGGTTCGATTGTTGATCGAGCAGTGCAAGATCCCACATACATTTGGCGGCCGTGGATGTCCACCAAAAGGATGGGGCCTTGAGAAGTACTGCCGTGTTGCTCGTGCGTTTGAGTCCAGTGTGGAGCCAACCCTCGAAGCTCGGACCAGGCACAAAGCCCAGGCAACGTGTTGCTAAAACATGTGAGGGATTCCATTTTCATATCCTGCTTTACTGTTTTGGTTTCTGTGTTGAAAGGTTTTGGTAATTGGGTTCCCTTTCTCTTTAGCTGCATGGTTGGTTTTCCTAATGCTATGCTCTTTGGTTTTCTTTGGGTAGGTGTTTTTCTGCGAGCTGGTCCAAGCAGAGAAGATGAAGATTGAGAACTTGGATCCCACTGACTTTTCCTTCATCGATCGAGCAGTGCAGAGCTGGCCGCATCAGTGGCAAGAGTGGAGCCCTCTGTTGTTTCCAAGCACGGAGAAATAATCATGGCATCTCTGAGTGTCAATCCAAACATCGGGATGTTGAAACCTGACAGTTTTTGACTTGTCAATCATTTTTTAACATTAATCAAATGCATTTCCAAATCCTAACTTAGGAGGCAACGTATGGCTGCTTGGGGACACGCGGACAAGAAGCTTGCTCGTGAGGGTGCCAACTGAGATGACCTGATGCCATCGCCAAGTTTTCTTAAAGATTCTAGATGCTTTTGGGCCATCAGGTGAAACCATCTGCAGCTATGGATGGCTTGGAGTTAGCTTGCGTGGGAGTCAAGAGCTCCACGGTCTTTCCTAACTGGTATGGTTATTTTGGTTTGCTTCGGTCAAAACTGGCCAGTGGCATTGAGCTTTTTCCAATGATTCTCCTGTTCAACCATGCTGAAAAAATCTAAACACCATAATTAGTGCTAGAGATGATCATCTTGTAGTATGAACTTTCATCAATGCTCATTGCGAACATAGATCGAAGCGTCTTTAGGATGGCTAGAAGCTTCTTTAGTGGATCCAAATCGATGCGCTTGTGGAAAATATGGAAACCCGACTCGCTCAGGGCATTGGGGCTTTCAGGCAGAATATGCATTTGTTCCTTTCACTTTCAACTGATTTGACTTGTATCCTGCAACCGGGCTTAAGACTAGAATGTTTAACTGCTACAGCTATGGTATTCATAGTAACTGTCACCCCCCTTTCCCATACAGAGAGTTAATGATTAATCATCTGTGTTGAACTCCGCTTCTGGCAGGTGGCAAACATGAAAGAGCTGAGGGGCTTCAAACGACTGGCCAAAACGGGGAACTTTGATTCCTTGGGCCTCAGCTGGCCTGTTTGGGTTGGAAGATGGGTTGAAGATTCCAAGATGTTGACACAATCTCTTCACCAACTAGTCATTGCCACTTGCCACTTCATATACGTTTCTTGTGCCCTTGGGCGGAACCAATTTATGGACGATCATGGATGGCAGCCTTTTTGCTAGCTGCCCCCTTGCTCCCGGCGTTGTGCCACGAGTGTTGGCCATGCGCTGGACAGCTGGACAAATTGTGCAGCGGTTGCATGCTTTGAAGGCTCCAAACGTTACTAGTCCAAACCAGAGTGATCCAGATCGATGAATTTAGCATTTTGCTCTTGCTCTGTCTTGCTCTGTCTTGTTGCTGCTGTTGTTCTTGTTGTTGTTCTTGGTTGAGTCTGTGGACTTGTTCTTTCTTCTTGTTGTTGCTGTGGTTGCTGTGGTTTTTGTGATGTTGGCGTCATGGACCCAACCAGCTGCTCCGTTCAAGGTTCTGGCATTTGCAGTTCTTCTTATTCTTTGGAACTCAGCTGTGGATTGGGGAAGGGAGGCAGGGACAGATTTTTTGAACCAAAAGGTTATCACACCAAGAGTCATGGAATTTAATGGTTGCTATATTATTACTATTATTACCATGGTTATTATTATTATTATGGGTTGAGCCTTTTGTTCAAACAGGACTTGATATTTATCGAGAGCTTTGCTGGCCATGCTGAAGCAACACGGACCGTGCAATCGGCTTTTCCAACCAAAGCTACTGTGGCCCTAGACATCAAGTACAGTGAGACCATGGACCTGGGCACAAACAGTGGATTTGGGAACCTTGATTCAATCAGGATTTTTTTGTTCAACACATATGTCCCCCCTATTTGTACCAAGAACCAGTTCAATAGAACAATGATGATGACCTAGGGGATCTGTTTTTCTTGGATGCTCTTTGGTGCATATGTAAGGGCTGCTATAATTGCACTTCTACGTGGAGATCCAAGGGGCTTTGTTCATTGGCTGGGTGTCCAGTGTGCAACTTGGGTATCGACCTCAAGGGGTAGCACTGGCAGAAGCCTTGCAAATCCTGAAGGGGCAGCTGATGTGGGCTGCGTTGAAGTGGCAAACTTTTTGGCCTGCAGGTGGAGGGTTCCAAATTTGAAGAAATATTTGGTGAACAATTTGTGTGGTTTATGAACTTATTTTCTTGTTGACGGTTTATTTGTTTGAGTTGCGGGTGCCCCACAAGTTTGGCTTTGTTACACAATTATTCACTATGTTTTGCTTTAATGCAAGTTTATCGCAGCTACTTCCAACCACCAGCTTTTCCAGGGTAGCTTTACTCTGCATGCTGACGGTGGCGTTGACTGGGACTTGGGTGATTGAGCAGCCTCGGTCGTCGCTATTAGTGTACCACTACAGAATGCAGCAGCTATTCGACGTCATGGAGGTTTGGAGGTTGAAACAACGACAATGTGAAACTGTTGTTGTTGATCTTGTTTTTCTCACCCCAAACTGTAGAGTGATGAATCGGTTTCAGGGACCCTCTTGAAGCTACACACATTAGTTTGCGCTATCAATGGGGGAGCAGTTATTCAATTTACGCCTTATCTCAACAAAGTGTGTAATCATGTCATTTGGTGCTTACCCAAGATATGTGTGTCCATAACCCATCAATTTGTTATGGCTTTATATAATCGCATGCCAGCTACAGTAAACTATCAAATTGCGGAAGGCTTGGCACTGCACGGTGCATCATTACCATGTATACCAGCACCCTTCCATGAGAGTGGTCCCATCAGGTTTACCGCTGTTACCTATGGATGCTTCACTATGGATCCAAAACTCCGAAACGGACCGGACTATGGTCTTCAAGTCCTGCTGTTGGTCTTTTTTGGACATCGAAATTCAACAAAAAGAAATATGAGGAACAGAAACGAGCCCTTGGCGACAGCCAGCCCAGGCCTTGTCGATCTTACCAGGACTCTGAAGGCAGGAGCCGGTACCACGGAACCTCGCAGCTCAAGGCAACCGAGTGCTTTGGTTGGAAAAACCTTTAGGCTTTAATTTTTACCTGTTATGTTTTTGGTTTGGGTCCGAGAGAGAAAAACCACTAAATGGGTAAACCTTTTGCTATTTTGGGCCCTACATACTAGTGAGGCAATATACAAAAGGCTTTGCCAACAGAATCGCAAGTCTCCTCAACGACCTGAAGCCGAAGTGCGATTATGTTGGTCACAATGATGATGTTGATGCCATCGCTTTGTGGAACCAATGGGACTGGCAAGACCGCTGGACTGATGCCCATATGCCAGCTTTCATCAAATACCTTTATGGTTGCAAATCTTTAAGGATTCCGGCTGAGTGGGCCCCACATCTACCCCGAAGGATCTGAATATCAAACAGGGAACAATGGTCCACTAGGCACTGCAGAACCGTAACTCTGGAATCTGTCCATATCATAATTCATGTAGCTCCTTTGGGGTTGTGTGGATGGCCTGAGCCAGCTAATTCGACAATGGGTGTGACTAAGAACTCACCCTCTTGCAGCTGGATGTGCCGAGCTGCCCGGGAAAGGTGGGCTGGGTAAGTGTGGGTCATCAGGAAAAGGAATTTGAACCCCCAAAGACCCCAAGGATAGATTTTGACATGGGACTGGCACAAGTTCGAGGTTTCAAGTGGTAGGCATTTCCAACTTGGTTTGCACTTTATGTTCAGTTTTTGTACTTTTGTTACCAAAATCCATCACAATCGCTCAAAAACATAACGCATCGCTCAAAAACACAACGCGATCGCTCAAAAACACAACGCAATCGCTCAAAAAAATAGGACCGCTTAGAAATCTGAAATTGAAGCACTCAAAAACAGAACGCGATCGCTCAAAAAAACAACACCAGAACTCAAAAAAAAAACGCTACTCTCGTGTCATCCTGGGATGATCTCTGGATCCTGTTCTGAACATGTTTTTGCAAATTATGTTGCTTCGAACGATTGTGAATATGTTGCCGGCTTTAGCTGCTCTCGAATCTGTTCCTAGTTATATCCTGTATTCCCCTGTAAAGTGGTAGTCATGTCCAGCGAAGACCTTCGGAGTCGACTTTGGAGCTGCAGTGATCTTCAAGAAGCTTTGCAAGTAATGGATGGAACTACGAACATGCCTTCCAACGAAGAAGATCTCAAACAAGTTATCGAGGACCCTCTATACCAACACAACTGGTGTTCCTTCTAGCAATGTTATGTTTAAATATGTTGAAAGAACAAGTTCACTGTATGGGCAAACATGTTCACCATATGGGCATACATCACCATTCGAATTGCTTTCAAACAACCTGTCAGGAGCTGAAGCGACTTGCAAATCAGTCCAAGCAGGAGATTGCTGAAGCTGAAACCCTTCCTGCT
>VSDK01026934.1:115636-163071 GCA_009767595.1 Symbiodinium kawagutii
TGTAGCCTCTGAACCTCCGTTCCTGCTTGCTTCGCTACTTTAAACTCCGACATTCACCCATATACTGTAATCGTCGTAGTTTGCGACAAAGCAGCTCTTCCAAGAGCTTGATGTTGGCCAATGTTGGCCAATGTTGGCCAGTCGATTTGATGGTATTATACGCGCAAACAGAATGTATATAGCCAGATTTCTACCATTGAAACATCCACTGTACATGGATTAATTATAGTTGTGTCTTCAAATTCACATGGTGATCATGACTTTATGAGCAAACATCAGTGAGTTGCTAGTAATGGCTACCCAGGATTAATAAACCCCTGGTTGATTAATAGGGGATATCCACTAAAAGCCTTGGTTTTCCATTATAATGGGAACCCCCCTAGTTCATGAACCAGGGGTTTATTAATCCCGGGTAGCCATTATTCCTTAAGGGTTGACACTGGCCTTCTCCAGCTGGACATATTGAACCTGCCACTGATCCGCCCCCATCGCAGGACTTGGTGTTGATCGAATCGCACGAGCAGCACCTGGACCTTTGATTGGAAGGATAGAGGATACTTAAGGATTCATTAATGATTTATAAGGATCAATTAATGATTGACATCGTTTGATCATGATAATGCATGACTAATCATGGTTCATCGTAGGTTGTACATAGCGCTTATTGATATCCAACTGGTTTGGTCGACCCACTAGTGTGTTCTATCCATTTTGATGTTTGTAATGATTTAATGGCCATAGCAGATTTTTGTTTGCCATTGACCAACCCTTGTTTGAAACCAGGGATGTTTTACCCCAACGCATGTTGAATGTTTCCCAGGCGAATGGAAGCCCCCGCCATGGATGTTCTGCCTGAATGCAGCAATGTATGCATGTAGACATGTGTATATAGGTTGGTTTCTTAGAATAGGGGACCCCTGAAATGGTTGGTTGATTAGTTAAATGAATTGCATTATTTTGGAGGTCCACTGCACCATTCAGTGTGGTTGTATTGCACAACGGTGATGAAAAATGCCATCAGTTTTGACTCGCTGTCAGGCTCTTCAGAATTCTCAAGACAAAACTAGCAGAATAACGGACTTAGCCAACAACTCACTTGTCATTGGTTACCACCTGAATTTGTGCCGGGATGCATGTTCATGGAAATACTTTCCCTTGCATTGTGCAGGTATGTACATGGTCCTCTCCATATATACATGAATGTATGTATGTAATGTAGTGGAATGTAATGCAATGCAATGCAATGCAACGTCATGCAATGTAATGCAATGGAATGCAATGCAATGCAATATAATGCAATGCAATGTAATGCAATGCAATGCAATGCAATGTAATGTCATGTAATGTAATGTACTGCAATGTGATGTGGTGTATGGTAATGTAATGTAGTGTGATATGTATAGTAATGTAATGTGATATGTAGCAATGTAATGGTGGGTCATGTTATGTTTGTATGTGCGTGTGTGTGTTTGAATGTACATAAACCTTTGCTAGCATGCTTGGGTTGACCCTTTGCTTGTACCCTGTGTCCAGTCTTTGTGTTCTGTTTGCCTTGCTCTCCAAACATGCCAACAGTGGGTGTGTGTCCACGTCTCAATCCACCCTGCTCCAAATAAATCATCACATAGTGCAATTTGCAATAGAAACATGCGTGCTGGATCAGACTCATGAACCTCAGAATCAGACGCTTAACTCCGATTTAGACCAGTGTGCTACATGAAAATACCAACATGTCTCCGCAGCCTTGTTGGTAATACCAACACATGAGCAGCTCCATCCTCCTGCATCGGCCAAGGTATTCGGATGGTCGAATCATGAGTTGGGGAACCCAAGTGGCACACCAGTGGCACACCACTGGCGACTGGTCCAGGGTAAGCCCGCCTTGAAAGAATTTTCATCGGAGATACTGGCAACAGTCCACCCCCAACCATGGCTGGCGATACACAATCAACAATGGGAGTATGGTCGTAGGGTGGTCTTCCATGATTCTGTGATTTTCTGTTGCACGTGGATGTATAATGATGTGCGGTAGGCTATAGGACCTAGCTCAAATCAGGCCACGATGCCTGCCTTCTCAACTGTAACAGGCGAAACAGTTTCTCCGCACGGCTGAATATCACGCGGTTTGCAATGATTCCACGTAAACCATCGAACATTTGCATGGAATGTGCTTCCAAAATGGGACAGAAAGTTTCTCGTGCACAGGTACATGGTTGTAGAGCCACTTGTGACTCGCCTTGGTGAGTAAACCAGCATCAATTCTGCTGTAGGATCACCACAAACAGCACCACCAACCAGCGTGATCCCAGCGTGCATCCGTCGCCACGACGCCGAGGCCGCAACTTTTTGCCCGGCGTCGTGAAGGGTCTCAAAGAGTCTTCCTTTCAGGAGGTGGGCAGCTGGTGCATCGGTGGTTCGGTTGGCCAATGGTGACATATGGGTGGCTCCATGGGTGGCTCCATGGATGGCTCCATGGGTGGCTCCATGGGTGGCTCCATGGGTGGCTCCGTGGGTGGCTTATTGACGCTTAATGGATGTGCTTGGTGACGGCTGATAGTGATGAATCAGTGATGAATGATGATACACAACTACTCCCATACGAGCCATAGCAGTCCAACAATCATGAACGATCCATAAGAAAATTGTGGTAGCAATAGTTGAAACAAGCAAAACACACACTTATTTGTTCGACTAAAGCTATACAAGATGGTTGATCATTGTTTTAAGAGCTGAATTACGGTACCTCGCTTTCTCACAACGTTTTGCCCTCGGTTCTTTGCTATACGTTTACCTATATACTTCATTCACTTGTATAGAATTGTTCATGTTTCAGATGGAGCCGGGCAACTGAGATAGATAATTCGCTGGCACAGGACGCCTGATCCTTTTTGTGATCCTCAGGATGCTTTGTCTAGGACAATAAGCATTTGCAATAGGCACACAGAAGTTCGGATGTTTGCTGATTTCTTGATTTGGCATGTATCCCTTGGCAATGCTTCAACGGGTCTAAAATGTTTGGTGGTATCTAGGCATTGGAATTGATAGGACCGGAGTTTCCTAGGGATTACTCCGGAGCCTGATCAGAACACATGGGTGTACTCCGGACATCAAAAACATTGGAGGATCATTGAAGCAGTTGGCTCGTTGTTTCCATTTTGCCGTAGCCAGTTCCTAGGCCCTGGAGTGATGGGCCTCTTTATTTGAGCTCTGAAGGAAGGTATACCCCAGCGCTTGCTTGCCTTTTAGAACCAGTACAGGTTGTCGATATGTAGGACTAAGAAGAAGTGTCGGAAGATAATACGGTGCTGTCATCAGCACAGACGTATACAGACGTCATAACATGTATGAGTTTTAGTGTTAGACCAAAGAGCACCATGTATAAGTTCACTCATCTGCATAGACAAACGCCGATCAGAATTTATGTGAAACACATGCCAGACTCCATCGAAATGCATACATGTCAATGCATCAAAACACATGTCATCATATGTCACTCTATATATCGGAGCACACCTCCACAATGCACATCACTGCAAATTTCATGATATTTATTTCAATCCCCTCCCAGTCATCCAGTGGTGAAATCTTTATTTTGGAGAAACCCCAAGTTTGATTGTTGCTTTTCTATCTCAACTACTATCAATTCATGGAAAATGATAATCTATCGATGGTCACGTTCCCATGATGTTCCATGAACAATAGTATTAATCACTTTTCCATGGATAGTCTATTACATGATGGATATTAATAATCTATTACATGTAGTAGTAGCCAATGTTTTCCATTGTGCAATGGATTATCCATGGAAAATTCGGATTTCAAACAATGATGGTATCTATCACTGTTGATGGAACTTCACCAACAATGTTACCACGGAGAATAGTAACATTAATACTACATATGCAATATGGTAACATAATTAGTTACTAGTAACATCATAATATAATTCCATTTAACATGTAACCTTAATATTCCATGGATTATCCATTCATAATAGTAACATATGGTGGTTTCTCAGAATAGGGGTACCAAAAAAATGGTCGGTTCATTGCTATAAATGGTTTATAATGGATGACTTGGGAGGTCCCCTATTTTGAGAAATAGCCATATAATTATCCATGGTACCTTTGTTGGTCATGTCCCATGGATAAGCCTTGATTGGCTGGTCCACCCGAGGCGATCAGCAAGTTCTTTGAAGCTGGTTTGGAGGCGGCGACTCACAGGGTCCGTCAGGGTGGCTCATCATCAATGACTTAGAGTCGAACGTACCGTATCAACCACCACGGGAATTTGGTTGGTGGTTGGATTGTTTGTTTGATGTTTTTGTTGAGGTTTTTTTTTTTTACATTGTGTCCAATATTTGACAAGGTTTGGTTGGTTCACGAATATTATTCAGAGGGGTTGAAACCACCAACCAGTGATGGACTTATAATTTGTAGCATCTCATAAGTACAATGGTTGTAGCTGGCTCACGCTCACAATCCTTGGGTTTTAGTACCGGGAACAATCAACATATCGTACATGGCGGCATGGCTAAAGTCAACAGCACTGGTTGGAATAGCACCGGCCTGCAATGATCGGCGTTGAGATGACTATGCACAAAGTTGCTCAAAGAACCAAGCAGACTTTGAGGCAGGGGATCCAGGGGAAACGGCCGCCAAATACTGCTAAACAGGACCTTCATAGTCATGATCAACCCTTATCAATTATCCATCACCACTCATCAGTTACTCCGGTTGAGCATCAGTATTCATAGTGGTATTGTCCATGATAATTGTGTTTTTTTTCCGATTTGTTTCTTGCCTCCAAGTGAGACTTGGAAATGAATGCTGTCAGAAATTCGTACAGCAAACATTACTAATGAATTTGTGATCACAGTCTAAAAAACTGCACTCTTGAAGATGTCAACCGCATTCTGAACCTCGGTCACCCGGTCAGCAATGGGTGTGTCGATGGCAGTTGGATGATCCAACCATGGTTTGTGTGGTAATTCGAAGCACCGCCCCAAATTCCTGTCCACACCACGGGCAGTATGGAAAAAATTGTACAACCACTGAGCAGCATCAGATCCACAAAGCAATTTCGGCCTGGGACTCCATCCATTTGAGCCAAGCAGTATTGCCTAAAGCATTCAATGAATAGGATCGTTTCACTCCAAATCCAGGCATCAGAAGGCCCCGGGCATGCTTAGAAACCCAGCCCAGGGCGCGTGGCTAGTAGTGGTTAGCCATCACCCAGCCCATGATAATCGTGGCTAGTAGTGGTTAGCCATCATGTACGATTCTCATGTTCTTAACCACCCTTAACTTGCCAATTTGAACAAGATAGTGTTAGATTGTTGGAATATGTTGCAATGCTAAGATATGTTTCAAGGGTGTGGCCAGCAATTGGAATGCCCTTTTCGTTTTCTTTGAGTTTTCTTTCCCAGTGTGTTGGGAAGATGGACTTGCTTGTGATGTTAAAATTTCCCCACGAGGACTATATTTTTGGTTAGTGGTTTGAAACATGTTTTTTCCCTAGTAATTATTGACAAACGGTTGGTTGACTTATTTTTTTCATGGGGGTTTAGTTAGTTGTATCTTATTACTCAAAATCTCAGATCTTAGTTTCAAATTCAATTGATTCAATTGTGTTTGGGTCTTCATACCGCTTCGTTATTTGCGTAATACTGTTATTTGCAAGATTCCAATGATTCAGTTATACTCCAAGTATTGAGCTAGGAATCGTTGCTGCTTTGATGAATCGCTCGCTCTGGCGCTGTCAGGTGAATTTGTCCAAGTGCATTCTGGAAGAAGCTGCGCCGGCGTTCAACCCTGAGGCGGGGGAAAGCAGGTGATTTGTGGATGATGATTAGATGACTCATTACTGGTTGATAAAGAATCGCTAAAAGTAGATAATGATGGTTAGATTATATATTATAAATGGTGTGATTAAGATTGTTGCCAGGCAACTAATGATTGATTGAGAACCTCTCAAAGTAGCTAATGATTGATTTAGGATTGCTAAGAGTAGCTCATGATGGCAAGCTTCGTGGTTAGTGGCTAATGCTAATCATGCTTGGTAGTTGGGAATGATGGCAATTCATGGTACTTGAATAGAAATATGACTGTGTGTCAACGCCAACCATCCCAAGAACGGATGTTGGAGAACACAACGTCTTGAACCATAGACTACAGTAAAATGAACCGAGCCATGTAAATCAGACACTACGGCTGTGGCACAATTGGGTGTCCGTTCATTCATGTGGACCTCCCATCAATCTGTATGTTGCAGCACCATGTCTCCGCATCATTTCGGTATCGGCACAGTGATCTCCAGATTCCTTTGCCGCCTGTCCCAGTATGGTCAGCAGCCGGTGACACCGCTTCGCTACCAACCACTAGCCATGTTGGGTGTTCCCACCTGGCTCAGCAAGGACGAGCACTGCCGTCATTTCATTCTCCAGGGAAATGTTTGTGGTTGTACCAAACTTGTTCATACGTTTGTGTACAGTACCCTGTCGTTAGTTTGCGGTCTATTCACAACAGCCATTGAAAACATTCATCGAATCTCAGCATGCCCAGTTTGAAGCATGCAACCATATATGACCAAACCAGTCCTGAATAGTGGATAGCCTGGATAGCTATTAGCTTCAACCCTTGTTTGAAGGCCTCAAGTTATCAACCCCTTCCTAGCGTTGGTCCAGCAATTTTCAGGGCTACTCCGTGCAAGGCGCAAACCCAAAGAACCTTGGCCACGGAGGCGTACCCTATCCCCTGCAAGGTGCGGGGAGTGACGGGCACCGTCGGATTGGGGTCACTGGATCCATCTTCGTTTGGGGATTTTTCAAGTTGGGAACCAGAAAGTTGGATTTATTTATGACTATAAATCATGAATATTGGATGATTTGGAGGTACCCTTTTCTTGAGTATTTTGGTATCTCATTTTTTGAATGAATCTCGATGGTGTTCCAGTCTGAAGATTCTTGGATGCTTTGGAGCCGTAGTGACCGATAGATTCATGTGATGTTCTACCATGGGAGTGAATAAGCAGCAATAGTTGATGACCAAATTTGCTCATTGAACACTTTGGTTCGTTCAGCAGCGTGCCCTCAAGTTCGTAGTGTTTTCTGTCTCGTTTTACGAACGATCTTTGGTTGACCTTTCTCTTCGGAGTAAAGCAAATAGAGCAACTAGCTGACATTGAGCAACTACCCATTCTCTTGTTGGTGTTTCCTCTTAGCTGCTGCTAATCAACTGCTGGTGACGGTGGAGGGCTGGTGAGGAATGTTGAAGAATTCTGTGTACCACAGTAAACAATAGCCAACACTAAGAGGCACCCAGCCAACACCAATGAATGATGAAGATGATGATGGTGATCATGCTGATGGCTCATGGTGATCTTCATAATGGTATTTGTTGTCCTTTCGTTTGTCAAAGTTGAACAAGCTCAAGATTTGGCCCCAAAGTGCGCAAAACTCAACTGTGGTTTTCTGGGCATTCCCTGGGGTAGTGAAATATCAACAGCATCAAGCATTGAAGGCACTTGGATGTGCAGCTGGGGTTAGTTCCCTGGGGTATAAGCGTGACAATAAACCTATGAGATGACTGAACTACCCAGACTAACCACAGTTGGAAACGAGTGACGATTTGCGGGTACGGTCACAGCCTTGACCATTGACCAGGGCTATCTACGGCCGCCACCTACCAACCACTGGTTGCAGCAAGCAGGCAGCTATGAACCCACTGGTTGGTTGCAGGCAGCCCTCACCAGTCTCACACCACTGCCAGCTGTTAAACCATCAGCCAGTTTCACATTTGCCATTGACCTGAGTTGCAACAACCACCACATTGCACCACCAGTCATCAACAGGAACCATCAGAACCACCAACCATGCACCAACCAACCACCAATCAACCACCAACCAACCACCCATGCACCAACCATTAAGGATCAACCCTTCGCCAAGTCACCGCGACTTGGCCAGGTGCAACAGTTTGAGGCCACCTTCACCATCACAGATCCCAAGAATTTCCAGTCCATCGATGCTTGGTGAAGATTCGCAGGTCAGTTGTTTTATGAAGGGTCCAGTAAGTACATGAATGCTTGATCAATGAAAAATCAATGGTTAAGGAATCGTTGGTTAATGGTGAATGTTTGTTTAGTCATTGCGTACTTCTTTTTTTGAAAGGTGAACAGCTTTGTAGTGGTTGATGGTCACGAACAGTTCATCAATGATTCATCACGCTTCAGACTATGGGATAATGGACAAGATCACCAGTAGAACAAAAGTGCGCCTTGGGTCACAGCCATACGATACTAGGAATGTTTGGTTTGGTGAACCTGGACAAATCAAAATCCGTTCCAAACCCGAACGAAAAAAAGGATCCCTTAAGTGAGGATTGTTGGTGTGCAACACTTGTATTTTCTTGCCACAACGCTGTGGCTATTCAATAAATTTCACAGGTTTAGTGTTGATTTCCAACGAACACATCGATCCCCACTGCGCATTATCAGTGTCCTAAGTGGACCACCCGTTGTCTAACCAAGATGGATGTTCATCCTGGATCATCCTGGTTTATCATAGGCACAAGAACGCATAACAATTGTGTACAACTGCAGGTACCTCGAGATCGCCCTTCTGTAGCCATGAAGCACATGCACTCCCAAGTGTTGTGACTAAACAGAACTGCATTCCAGCACGATTTCGCAGCTGGTGTTTGGCAGTGACATGTATATGCCTACCGTGTTCATGGTTGACAATGATCAACTGCAAGCCAATAATGATCAATCATGGTTGTCGCTAGTAAGTCCAGCTATTTCAAACCACCAGACTCGTTTTATCAGAAATTGCCGGTCATTACACCGTCAAAGAATTGTGGGTTTATTAGTGCGGATTTCCCAGTAATTATGCTCATGATGATACATGGTGGCTATTGGCAAGTAGTTGGTCTGCGGGTCATCCTACATCGGCCTATGAATCCCCTCGCGATTGGAAATGAGTAGCTTGTGTGCCAAAGAGGCAGGATGCCAAATGCGTACTCCGCTCCCTCGCCCCACCCAATAAGCAACTCAGGATCCAAAAGAATTTCAGCAGCAAAAGGACCACCTCGAGTGCACTTTGGGCTCGTGGTTTGACATCGGAACCAGTTGCAAATATCATCCAAATTGTCTACATGGACGTGAACATGCAAACAGCTCGAGAATTCTGCATATCTTTGCGGTGTTCATTAAGAGGTACAAAGTCTTGACTCACGGCCGGAAAAATGAAATGTGGTAGAGATGTACATAGATTTCATTGTTCGTAGGCAAGGCCCTCCTAACTAACCATTCAAACCAAACAGATCATAAAATTTAGAGCCGGAAAAGAAAACATCAATTTTGGGCACACCGTGTATGCGTCATACACCCAGTTTTACCTTAAATTTGTTGATGAATGTGTTATGCGAAAGCACGATGATTTTAGCCAAAACGTGGGTAGTGGATGTTCATGAGACATCAGTTCTACAATCGTATGCATGTCCATACACTGTGGCAAGAATTAACAGATAGAGAATGGTTTGCAAGGATCGGTAATTGGTTGATTGTGTTCAGGTTTATGTCTACAAGGATCATTTTGTCTAATGGTAGATCATATGGCTAAGCCACCATCCGTTTAATCACACAAATAGTTGGTGATTTGCCATTCAACTATAGAATGTTTATTCGTGTGGATCTTCGGTTGAATCTTCATGAACTTCCAAGCCCGTGACGCAGCACCCGCAGGACATCTTGGCCAAGATCGGGCTGCCGACCGGCAAGAACTTTACCACGGAACGGAAGGTCCGCGAAGACCAACGGGGGAGGAAGCCGAAGCATCAACCGAACGTTGCTCCCCAGCAAGGTATAAATTGGGTCATGACTCCCCAAGCTGCTACTTCAGCGCAGCACAGTTTGTTAGAAGCCAACTTTGAAATGGCTGGGGGGCCACCCGACTGGAATGCAACGCCAAGAAACTGGTTGATGGTTTTATAATGCATACTGGTGGTCGTCAGTACCAACTGATGCGATTGTAGCACCTTGCAATTTGAACTGATTATGCCTGTAAGAATTGATGATTTACAGCTGGGAATACCTGATGGTTAGCCAACCAACCAGCATCATAATTAGCTGCAACATACTGAAACGAAACTATGAGTGAGACACCGTGGCAGTATGACCAACCAGCAGGGCCTTCCGCAACAAACTGTATCATCATGATGGATGGGATGGAGTACAGCATGGCTGACTTTCTGACCCCCCATTTCCATCCACAAAATGTTGTTGGTAAGAAACCAGCACTTTGGGAAATCCAGATATACTGTACTACCTTACTAAGTTATGGAAAATCTCCTTTGGTCTGAGGTTCAGCATCGTGATAGCCTGCGGAAAGAGCAGGAAGAGGGACCAGTAGAACAGCTCTGATTGGCCAAAACAGTCATTTTGTATGTTGAATCAGCCCCTTTAATGAGGTAGGTTGATCTAGCTGGGAACGCCTTAACGTGAATACATAATTTGTTGACGTCAAGTGCGCCATGCAAAGCTGAGAGGGCCATCACGGTATTGTCAACCTCAAAGCGTAGTTGCGAGGGCAAGTGGCAATTTTGCAAGATGTTTGCTTTGTTGTCTAGGTGCACACAGTGCACACATGTTTGTTTCAGAGAGAGAGAGAGAGGGACAGGGCAGACCAATATTGGTGACGAGGATAGATGGTTAGTAAAGGTTGAAATATAAACAACCGTTCGTAAACCAGCTAGCAATGGAGAATCAGGTTAGATGTGAATCATGTTTAAGTCTAGATCCATCAGACTTTGTCAAGAAGTGAAGCTGAAGCAGATGGGTTTCACTTCCCGGAAAGTGGTAGCATTCCCAAGCGAAGTTTGGCGATCCCGGTTCCGCAACAATTGAAATGGTTGGCACTCATGCCTCCTCGTCCACCACTGATGACTCTGTTCAATGTAACATGTATTTTCATCCCGGATATGTTGAACCACCACCAGGTACATCACCATACAAGCAGATATATCCCAGGGTTTTCATGGATGATGAACCTCTCACATGGCAAGTTGGTTTAATTAGCAATTAGACCATGATTTTGGTGGTTCATCACTAGATCAACCATTTTCACCAGCAGATGAAACCGCGGCCAGGAAATGAGTGGTGGCAAAATCACTCACTTCTGGCGTTGGGACAAACTGGCCGCCTGGGAGGCACAGGGCTAGAACAGGGTTGCAGCTCCCCAGATTTTCAGGCGCAAAATCTCCAGGCCAATCTCCCAGCGGTCCTAGCAATCCCTCGCGCTGACCTCCTACCAAAATGACTGAGCTCTTTGCTTAGGTACTTGTTCAAGCTAAAACTTATTCAAGATTTCGTTTGCTTTTCTCTCTCTCTCTCTCTCTCCCCGAAAAAAGCAACAAGAGCCTTCTAAAACCATCCTGAATCCTTAACATGAACAAGACCACTGAACAAAACAAACTACCTAAACCCATGCTCAGTGCTGGTCGGCCTCTACAAGTACAGGGAGAAGTGACAGATCAAAGAACAAATATTGTAGCGTGAGTGTTCTGCTTATGAATCTTCAATTGTGCTGCTAGAGGATATTCTGGGATATCTTAAATCTTAGAGGATATTCTGCCATATCTTTAAACTTTTGCTTTTTTTTGTGGACAGCCCTCAATTTCTGAGAAACGTTGAAAATAGCCTGAACGATTCTCGATGGACTAACTTAGCAAGTTTGGTCCCACTTGATGCTGACTAGACGTGTCTTGGCATGAAGATGATAGAGATCGTTGAGTGCTCCATTACCAATATCTTGCAGGTTTCTATCTTGGAAGGTTTAACGGCTCGGAGCATAGACTACAATTCACAGAAGCATGCGGTGCCTCTGAAACCTTGTATGTGGTTTCAGATGGCTGGGAACATGTGAAACAGAAGTCAGTCTTGTCCCACTTGATGCTGACTATACATGTCTTGGCATGAAGCTGATAGAGATCGTTGAGTGCTCCATTACCAATATCTTGCAGGTTTCTATCTTGGAAGGTTTAACGGCTCGGAGCATAGACTACAATTCACAGAAGCATGCGGTGCCTCTGAAACCTTGTATGTGGTTTCAGATGGCTGGGAACATGTGAAACAGAAGTCAGTCTTGTCCCACCTGATGCTGACTAGACATGTCTTTGCATGAAGATGATAGAGATCGTTGAGTGCTCCATTACCAATATCTTGCAGGTTTCTATCTTGGAAGGTTCAACGGCTCGGAGCATAGACTACAATTCACAGAAGCATGCGGTGCCTCTGAAACCTTGTATGTGGTTTCAGATGGCTGGGAACATGTGAAACAGAAGTCAGTCTTGTCCCACCTGATGCTGACTAGACATGTCTTTGCATGAAGATGATAGAGATCGTTGAGTGCTCCATTACCAATATCTTGCAGGTTTCTATCTTGGAAGGTTCAACGGCTCGGAGCATAGACTACAATTCACAGAAGCATGCGGTGCCTCTGAAACCTTGTATGTGGTTTCAGATGGCTGGAACCATGTGAAACAGAAGTCAGTCTTGCACTTGTCCCACCTGATGCTGACTAGACATGTCTTGGCATGAAGCTGATGGAGATCGTTGAGTGCTCCATTACCAATATCTTGCAGGTTTCTATCTTGGAAGGTTCAACGGCTCGGAGCATAGACTACAATTCACAGAAGCATGCGGTGCCTCTGAAACCTTGTATGTGGTTTCAGATGGCTGGGAACATGTGACACAGAAGTCAGTCTTGTCCCACTTGATGCTGACTAGACATGTCTTGGCATGAAGATGATAGAGATCGTTGAGTGCTCCATTACCAATATCTTGCAGGTTTCTATCTTGGAAGGTTTAACGGCTCGGAGCATAGACTACAATTCACAGAAGCATGCGGTGCCTCTGAAACCTTGTATGTGGTTTCAGATGGCTGGGAACATGTGAAACAGAAGTCAGTCTTGTCCCACTTGATGCTGACTATACATGTCTTGGCATGAAGCTGATAGAGATCGTTGAGTGCTCCATTACCAATATCTTGCAGGTTTCTATCTTGGAAGGTTTAACGGCTCGGAGCATAGACTACAATTCACAGAAGCATGCGGTGCCTCTGAAACCTTGTATGTGGTTTCAGATGGCTGGGAACATGTGAAACAGAAGTCAGTCTTGTCCCACATGATGCTGACTAGACATGTCTTTGCATGAAGCTGATAGAGATCGTTGAGTGCTCCATTACCAATATTTTTCAGGCTTCTTATCTTGGAAGGTTTAACATTTAGGAGCATAGACTACAATTCATAGAAGCATGCAGTGCTCAAGGCTTCCCAACCCCAGTTCGCCTTTCATTAACCTTTGCTCACCAGCAGAGTGATCGCAAATTGACCAGTGTGAATTTCGATGTCAGTATTTCTGGATGGTGCCCGCGATCATTAATCAGTTGGTCAACCAAAAATGTCCAAGTATATGGTTATGTGGTCCTCATTAATTATCCATGTTTGTGTTGAGAGGGCCTCCCATCATATTCCATCATGCTTATTCACCATTATTACCATGCTGGACTGAGTAGTGGTTTTAGCTTCTTGGATCCATCTAACCTCGGATGATATCCCACTTGATGGGCATGGTCTTTTTTGGGATAGTAGGTCAACCAGGATTAGCCAAAATCAACCATCATCAATTATGATTTTGTATGACCGACCATTGTCAATCAGTATGAATTAGCCATTATTAACCAGCATATTATTGGGTATTATCCACCAGTTTTTGCTTCTGACCCTGTATTCCGTTATCACCATGATTCATGCACTAGTATGGTCATCGTATGTCATCATCAAACATCACGATCAACCTTGAAGTACTACAGATGACGATGGCAACATATCATCGTCGGGCACCCATGGACCTTCATTATCATGATATTGTTAGCGACTATCATCAACCGTTTTGATTGAATTGACCATGAACTAGAAAAATCAACCATGAGTAAACCACCAGCAACCAGCAGTCGAACCCGGGTCAATGATGAATAATAAGTGGCATCAATGATCGATTACACAGTGTATTGACCAGCCAATAACAAATTATTCAGCCGTAATAAGGGCTTGTTGTTACTTGTCATTGAACATTCCGAACCATTGCTAAACATCATAAACCACCAATGAACCATCCACCATCCGTTAGCCATCATTTTTCGCCAACCACCAGTGAACAATCACGTCATTCACCTTGACTAAGATGACTAAGCCCATCATAAACCAGCTTACTGCTTCACCAGGCTATGGGTCAGTTCACCCTGCACCCCTGGTTCCCCTGATCATCAACCAGCCAGTTTTTTTCCCATGAATTTCTTAGTGACTATCCTCCAAGGAAAGTTGGTTCATTCATATGGGTGTTTCTCAAAATAGGGGACCCCCCAAATCATCCATCAATAGTCATTTATAGTAATAAACCATAATAAACCAACCATTTTTTGGGCCCCCAATTTTGAGAAACCACCATATTGACCCATAGCCATCCACAGCCACCATCCATACCCACCATCCATAGCCACCATCCATAGCCAGGCCACCGCCTTGAACCCGGCCTTGAGGGGCGACCCCATGGGCGGCGTCACCTGGCGCCAACATTCGATTCATCCAGCAGGGACAAGGGGTGGTGGATCATTGGTGAAGCGCTTGGGGTGAGGAAACTTGGGAAATGGATCCATTTATTGATGAGAAATAGAAGCTGAACATAGCTTAACAGTGAAACATTTGATGAGAATTTTGGGAGTGATCCATTGAAGATATAACTTTGAGAAATCTCCATGGTTTTGAGTTTGAGAAATGTTGGGAACGTCTTGGGCAAACATATGATGTTTTTGCCGTTTCTGAGCAAACCAGCATTTGTCGTTATGAGAGAACCATGGCAAACCACTCATGTTTCATAGGGAAACAATCCAATTTGATACTGTAACTGCCACATTTCATCAGCTTTCCTGTTCGAGCAGTTACCTCCCCTAGCTGATCAGTGTTTGTGCCATTGTCATCCCATCCTCAAAATCGACTTCGCCCCGTATTTCTCATTTAGTAGCTGGTTGCCAACCATGGCTTAGAGATGGTTATAGGAGCTTATCAGCTACCGTATAGAGTGATTTACCATGGTCAAATCCCAGCAATACCCAACTGCAAATCCAGCCCTAGAGACCTCCAGGTGAACGTGGCAGATGTCGTGGAGAAGGTCTTCGGAGGGCATCCCTACAGAGAGGTGAGCGCTTCTGATGTGAGAAACAGGACTCGTTGTTGTCCTTTGTTTTTCATCGCGATTTTGACAAGTAGCGTGCCAGAATCTACAAAGCAGCAAGCATCACTTTTCCCAGATCCACAATATATTTTTTAGATATGCCAATATTTTAGATATGACAATAGTCATGGGGTATGAATCAGCAGGCAGTTGGACATGGCCTTGTTGGACAAGTGATGCAAGGGAGGTTGTTTGTGGGGGTGGTTTCACTGGAAAAAACGTGGCATTTTGGCGCTGGCCATGCACCCAGCAGGCATCCTGACCCGAGGATGAATGCTATTGAGCATGTACGTTGTCGGCATGGGGTTGTCCCCCAGGGTATATAGCCATCCCAACAGCTTGAAGTTGTGCCTTGAGGGCAAGAAACCACTCATGGACGGCCTCAAACAGATGTTCATTGAGCAATCGCAGGGTACAGTGACACAGACGTCAGCTTGATTTTTGATCCAACAGCTTGCGGAGCTACCCTTCTGTCCCCAACTCCAGGTCTACGAAAATCTGTTGTTGCAGATGTTCGAAACCTTTGTTGCCAAGGACTCCTGTCATGTCACGGGGTGGGTCTGTTGGGGCAGGCTCGACCTGGAAGCAAGTTACCTCATCGGCGGAACCATCAAGCCTCCCCTGTTGTTGGCAATTTCTTGGGAGCGAAACACACCGTAACTTCCTGGCTTCGTACGAAGATCTCCCGCATTGACAAAACCAGTCAAGTCCGTGAAGACCTGGGTACCGACCCGATTTTGCATTGGAAGCAGCAGAGTACCTGACACTGGGCATCCACCGGATGACTCACCGCTCAGTGCAAGGTGGGTAGATTGCCGCTGGTTTGCCTTTCAATCATACTAGTTAGTGAGTGGGGGTTTCAGTGACTGTCCTTTTTAATCAGTGTGCATGAGTACACATAGCTCTGTTGTACCCCCTGTTTCCCTATGTGGGTTGGTAGCTGGTCTTGCGAGTGTCACCCACGTACCCACAATTGGACGACTGTGCATATGGCTGTGGGTCAATATTAACCAACAAATAATGGTGGATAATAACTAACAAACTATAGGGAAAGCAGGGGTACGGGGTTTTGACCCAGCTCGCCATATGTCTCTTTTGCATCCCTCACTCGGAGACTTGGAAAACCTGTCGGATTTGCGCAGAAACTCTGCGGTGGCTTCAGCGGTTCCATGGTCATTCGAGTCGCCCGGTAGCATTTGGGGACGGCATGGAGGCTTGACTCCAACTAAGGATGGTTGGCTAGTTGCTGGTTCATAAGCTTTTTTAGGGAAGTATGGGCAACGATAAGATACAATAAGGGATTGATAGTGGTTAATATAGGGATAGTGACCAACAATAGTGCTTGAACAACCATGAGTTGGTCTACCATGGTTAAACATGATCCACTATGGGGGATAGCCAGCTTCCTAGTATTTTGGATGATGATTGGTTGATTGGCTAATATTTTAGGCATTTGGCTCACCAGCACTTGCCTGAGGGGTGTGAGGACCCCAGGGACTGGCCACCACTCACCCGAGCGGGGTCAGTCGTCAACAAAGGGACCTCCTCCGAGGTGCCACCTCACTTTGTGGTTTCTAGCGATCCTGTGATTTTCGTCTTGCCATGGATGAACTGCTGAAGCGATTGTCGTCGGGTGCTGCCGACGCCATCCGTGCTGCTTTGGGTATGAATGAGGTGTCCCCTGGCTTCGCTAGGGTCATGAATGTTGAGGGAGAAACGCTTTGTTGTCATCGTGCCTTTCATGGTGGCCATCGTGGTCTTCAAGTGGTTGAACCTTGTGTGAATGTTACCTTGTGTGTGCCCCCGGGCCATCAATGCAAGGTGGGTGACTGGATCGGATTCAGATGCCCCTCAAGTACCCAGACGCATGTGACAATTCAGCAAACACATCAACTGTGGCGAATTTCCCCGGGAAGGATTCAGGGCAAATGGGTAGCGGTCCACCTGTTTGCAGGTGCCTTCAATGGATGGTCTCGTGCCTTTGACTGGTTGAAGAATAAGGGTCTTTTCCAAACCGAGAGATCTTTGGCAATTGACAAAGACGATTTGGTCGTTGACACATGGAAGAAACAAGGTTGTTCCATGACCCAGTCATGCCACATTGATGACCCTGCCTTTCACTCACCTTGGTGTGGGTTCCATGGCAAGATCAGTGATCACCAGTGGCTCAACTGGCTGCGTGGTGATGAGGACTTGTGGATGTCCATGTCACCACCCTGCCAGAGTTGGTCAGCTGGCGGTCGCTCATCTGGCCTCTTCTCAGGAAACGGGCTAGCATTTCTGGAAGGGATTGGCAAAGCAAAGGACTCACAGCCGGTTGTATTGACGTGCGAGTGCAGTGATGCAATTGTCAAGCACCCCCACTTTGTGGTGGTGAAGCAGGCCATTTGGGATGCTGGCTACAAGCTTGTGTGGACTGGACAGATCGATTCAGCAGACATCATCAACATGAAGCGGCTTCGGTGGCTTGCTGTCTACATCCGTGTCGACATTGAGGCTCGGTCCCTTGGGAATTTTAAGTTCACCAACATGGCGAAGCCAAGCTGGGATGATTGTACATTCAGGTTTCATGTCCCAGAAGCGGTCAGGAGCCAATTGGTGCTTCAGCCGAGCTCACTCGAGTTTTACGGACATCCCGACTTTTTGCCCCAGAACATGAAACGCCATGTCCAGCCCCCAGGTCAGCAGAAAGATGTTCTCAGAGCCAGAGTTCTTTCACCGCATGCCATGATGCCCACGTTGTGTGCAAGCTACACACGCCAGCATTGCCTCAGCATTGAACACTTGGAAAACAAAGGAATATATGCAGTACTCAAAGGTGAGGGTGATTCGATTACTTTCTTCGATCCTTTGATGTTCATTGGAATGATGGGTTGTTTGGAGACTTCCCCGGTAGTTTTGCCATTGGATGTTGCAGCTGCTTTCAGTCAGATTGGCAACTGCATCAGCGTGCATCATGCTATCGTCACCATTTGCATCGGACTCGTTGCTGCATCCGTCGTTGACATCCCAATCAAGAGCACGGTGATGAAGTGTTTTGAGCAGAGGATCCAAGCCGAGCGTTGCCATGTTTTCCACAATGCAACGAACTTGTGGATTTCGGCTGAGAGAAACATCCCAAGTGACATTGTTCATGCATGGAATCGTGATGCCCTTTCCAACGGTTTCCTGTGTGTGGATGGTACCATGTTGCCGATTGATTTGGATCAACCAATCAATGCCATGTTCACCGCCCTCAATTGGGATCCATGCAAGCTTGCCATGTTCCGATGCTTCGTTGGTGACTCCCAGATTTCCATGACCTCTTTGCTTAGAAGTTTGATTGGTCAGCGGATCCGCATTGTTTTCCAAACAACTGAGGTTATCCAAGGAATGGTTGTGATCAATGACCTCCAGGCTCCCAATGAGTCCACTGGTGAAGATGCGACCTCTGTGGTGATGTCCCATGATGACGATGATGGGTTTTGCCTGCCTGATGACTGCGATTTCGATCGGTGTCCAGCCACCATGGTCACAATCTACCATTTTCCACAGCGAAGCCCAACATACCTCATGTGCCAGACTCCTGCTGTCATCCCTGAGGTCCACAAAGCCGTGAGCCTGAGCTCCAACTGCTCAGTACAGATCTATGAAATGCGCAGTATCGGTGGGTTCTCCTCTGACTTCTGTGTTCTGGCTGCCAGAGAACCCATTCCCCAGGACCATGTGTGTGTGGTTCGAATTGATGCGGTCAAACAAGAATCTTTGGTTGAGCTCATTTCGGTTGGTGACAACGAGCAACATCAGTATGAGCATGGACATGTTCTCTGGAAGCAGACACCTCGTGAACTGATGGCACTGCATCATGGAGCGAAGCTTGCAAGTGATGAGTTGAAGTGGTTTGCCAATCATTTTAATTCTACACATGAAGTTGCATTCATTGAGACACCGATTGTCATCTGCCAGCCCGAGCCTTGCTTTGACCAAGTGACCAATTGCCTCATCGCACTGTGGAAGAAGAGATCCAAGGCTCAGCATATCCTCTTTCCGGTGTGGGAAGATGGGCATTGGGCGGGAGTTGAGGTTGTCTTCGGAGCTCAGATGATTGCATCATTGGTTGGATTTCACAATCATGCCACAGCCATGAAGTTGTACGCTGCGGTACAAGTTGCCGCTTCAAGGATTGGACTCATTTCCCATGCTTGCCACTGTACAATTACGGTTGGTAAGAACATGTGCGGCTGGTCTATGCTCCTCCATTGGATTGATAGCACTGGGTGTTGCCTCATGTTGCCCACCTTTCATGATCACGACGCAGAGATGCTTGTTCAGCAAACCTTTCATGAAGTCGAGGGATATCAGAATGAGGTTCAGAAGGCATCCGCAATTCGAGTTGCTTTCATCAAGTCAGCCCCGAGCATTGCTGCCGATGTCGTCTTCGGTGGTGCGGATGAGGATGAAGATATGAAGCAGAAAGGCAAGGATCCATGGCATGCGTTCACTGGAGATGAAACTTTCCGTGACCCTTGGTTGCCTCCAACCAATACATCGCATGTTCGCAATGCCAAATGGGAAGATTTGAAGTTGGCCCCTGATCACCACTTCCTTGATGATGGTGGCAATCAATTAGCACAGATTCATCGGCAGCAAATGAGCAGTGGGCAGGGAGGCATCTCTTTTGTGACCCGTGCAAATGTTGCAAGTGTGCTCCAGGCCCCTCCATCAACAACTGCGGCCATTTTGGTGCCTGTGTGTGAGTCCTCATTCTTCAATCGGTTTCAGCCAAACCCCACGATTGTTGGACCAATGGAAATCACAGTTGCTGACCCTGTTGCCCAAAAGGTCTACAAACGACAGGCCTTGTTGGTACATGTTGCAAAGACCACCACAATCAAGGCCGTCACAGCTGGATACAAATCATCACTCACTGCCTTGCGTGAGATCGTGTTCGAGCTGGACACTCGTCTTGCAAGTCGTGAAACCCTGGCTAGCTTGCAGTCGAACCCCCAAGTTCCTCAAGAACAAAATCTTGGAGTTGTATCCTTCGGCCTTACTGCAATCATCGGCAATGTATGGATTCAAGAAGGTGGTGAAAAAGGCCGACCATGCCATTTACCAGCTTCTCACCAAGGTCACCAATGCCAATCGCAAATCGATCCTTGAGCACAGCTGCTGAGGTGAGGTGAGCAGCAGAGATTTTGTTGAGAGAGGCGATGCTCCATCTGATCATTCCATCCTCCCAAAATTTTGGGAGGTTTCACGTTCGGGCCGTGAAGATGTCCTGCGTACTGTGAGCAAAGTCGATGGCGTGGCTGGCATCGTGATAACTCGTAGAGGGTTGGCGGTCCGCTCCTGGAATGACAAGCTGCAGGTGACTCGAGCAGCCATTATGTCTGGGGACAGCAGACTATGCTCGGCCAATATGGCCACCATCCCCCGGGTGCAGATGGAAAGTTCAGGTTGGCCAAGTCACATCACAGCCATTGAGATCGTCAAAGCATGCCAGTTCTACACAAAGCTGGCTCCGGTTCCGTCTCGTGCTTACAGGTCAGCTGGGGTCACGTATTGGACCCTTTTGTTCCCTGAAGAGCCTCAGATGCTCAAATTTCTGGTGACCTTTGACACGCAGACATACGAGATTTTGCTGACCAAACATGATCCTGCATCCATGCATCCGATTCGTAAACCCAAGACTGTGGCTGTTGATGACAAATCCAAAGGAAAGGGTAAAGGCAAGGGCAACATCAAGCCAAATCCCAGTGCAAAGGAAAGTGACTCCAATTCTGATCGCATTACATCGCTGGAGAGCCGTTTCGCATTGATGGAGAAGAAGCAGACGGTATTGGAAACTAAGGTTGATGATTCATTCGCTGAGGTGAATAATCAGCTCCGTCAAATTCTCCAAGCCGTATGTCCAAGGGATCAATCCCAGCCTGCCACGGGGTGCACCCCCCCGCCAAAGGTGCACAAAGCTCAGGGTTGAATGAGCGGGGTCCTGTGTGGACCTTTGATGCCACTCACGTGGCTTTGCACTGATGAGCATCCGAATTTCTTTGATCTCTGCGGTGGTTTTCCCTTGGTTTTTATTTGGAAGCTTATCATTAGTTTATTCCTCTTCCTTGGATTGAAGTTTGTCCTGATCAACCATTCTTTCAAACCTTGTGTATGTAGGAACCTCGCTTTTGTTGTGCTTACCGGGGTAATGCATTCAAGCGAGCCAATCCCTCCATGGATCCACTGGGGTGGCTTTCATGTTGAACATCCCATACTTGTGACTAGCACGAGTATGCACGTTTTCTTAAGTTTGCAGAGCAGTAGATATCCTTTCATCCCAGCTTCATACGCCTTTGACTGCACATTAGGATTTCCAGGTGAGGGCCCTGCGGCCCACGACCGAGGGTGTCCCAAAACTACGTTTGCAAGGGCCAAAAAGCACCGTTCGGGACACCCTGGTACAGCCTCGACCACCCATGATCATGATGCAGAGCTTTGGTCTTGTGCATCCGCCAATGTGGACAGCTTGATCTCTAATCCGGCTTGCCTTCAATGGGATTCTAGTGTGGTTTGCATCCAAGAAGCACGCCTTGCTGCCTCGAATATCGATAATGCCCGGAAAGAAGCATCTGAGTATAATCATCACCTTTTCCCTGGAAAGTTGCTTGAACCCAGGTTGACTAAAGGTGGAGTTAACAAAGTTCCTCATGGTGGGGTATGCATTGCAGCGGCTCCCAACCTCACGGAAGAGTTTGTGCCCCACCCGGATGACAAGGAGCTTTGGGAAAACCTTCATAAGACTAGTCGTGTGGTCTTGGTTTGGCACCAGGTTTCCCCCAAAACTAAGGTTCTTGTGATTTCTGCATACCTGCATTCAGGTATGGATGGTGATAACCCCGACATCAACGATAAAATCCTTCAAGATATCTTCACACTCACAGCTAGCTATGGTGATATCCCCATTGTGCTTTGTGCCGATCTGCAGCAGGAGCCCCAAAAGTACCCTGCTTACCAAAAAGTTAATGCTAACCAGATTTGGTTTGATCCACTTGCGAATTGGGATGAGAACGGAGATTTGCATCGACCGTACACTTATGCTAGGAATTCCAACTTCAGTGAGCCGGATGACCATGTGTCTAGCCTTGATGCCATTCTTGTTAATCATGTTGCGCTTGCTGCTCTCCATGATATCGAAGTGCGCTACACTGAGGCAAGACAGCATGCACCAATTAGAGCTACCTTTAGTTGGGCCAAGATCCATGTTATGGGTAAGATGTTAGTGCGCCCTGCACCACTTCTTCTTGGTCAGATTCCCACTGTTGAGGGCCATCCTGATTGGGAGCATTTAGAAAAGTGCGCTCAAAGTGTCCTCACCGAAAGCCTTGAGAGGGACATGTCCAATGCCAATAGCGAAATTGCGTGGAAGGCTATCAATGATTTTGCAGTAGCTACGCTCATCAAGGCAGGAGCCCGATTTGGAAAGGGGCCTCGTTCCAGAGGTCTCATGCCCACTTTTCAGGATCGGAAACCTTGCCCTGGTCAATCGAATGACGGATTTGCGGTAACATCCAAAAGTGTGTGCTTAGGCAATTTGCATAGAAAAATTTCAGAGTTAAGATGTCGTATTAGTAGGCCCCCCACCACTCAGACCGATTCTGAAACTACTAATGGTCTTGTGGCTAAGATTAAACGGGTGATGAGAGACGAAAGGTTTCCTTTTGGAGACACTGATTTTTCTTCCGATGCTGATCTTCTTGAGATTCAAAAACGCATACAAAAAGAGATTTCGGACTCTAGAGTGAAAGAAAAGCGTGCTCGCATTAGTGCATGGAAGCAGCGCATGATCGACAGTACCTCTAACAACGTTGTCTCAGGTAATGTGTATAAGTGGATTTCTTCTAAGGTCCATTCCAGCCCCGCCAACTTAGTCCATGATTCTGATAACAATATTGTCTATAATCCCCCAGATGCCATTGATATCATCCATGACAAGTGGGATGATGTATTTAGTGTCAACGCGGGCATTGCCAAACCACATGATCTTTTGGCCACCATCTGGCCACATATCCGTGACTATAGAAAGCCGGTCACACTGCCACCAGTGACAGCTGCAGAGTTGGCCAGTAGGGCCAAACAGAGAAAACCCACGGCAGCTGCGGGACTAGATGGGTGGCGTACTCCTGAAGTGCAGATGCTACCCCCCCTTGTCCTTGGTAAGCTTGCGACCTTCTTCAACGAGGTTGAAGCCAAAACTCGACAAATGCCTAAGATTCTTTGTTGTGCTAAGCAGATTTTCCTCAACAAGAACACCAGCTCCGATCCTTTGCAAAAACGTATCATTAGCATCCTCCCTTGCTTTGGTATCTTGTATAGCGGGTTGCGCTACCAGCAGCTAACCGCTTGGCAACAAGAGGTTTTTCCTCAGGAGATTGTTGGTGGAATCAAAGGAAAGCTGATGTCCGACGTGCCTGCTACAATCAGATCTGCTTTAGACACCGCTCATAGAACTGGTGATCACATTGTGGGAATTAAGATTGATAAGGCTAAGGCTTTTGATAGGCTCATCCCCTCTGTTGTCATTATGTTGATGTTAGCCCTAGGCCTCCCCCCTGGTTTAGCGAACTACATCCATGAGCTCTACACAAAGTTACAGAAATTCACTGTGTACCAAGGGTGGTCCAAACCACACCCAATCACTACTAGCAATGGCCTTCTACAGGGTTGCTCCCTATCGATACTTGCGATGAATTTGCACCAGCTGGTTTGGACACACATGCTCCGCCACTTGCCCCAGGTTTGGTCTCGGTCCTATATCGACGATTCCTACATGTGGGTTAGTTTGAGCAATATTGACCAGATCAAGACGGCTTATGATTTAACTTGTGCTTGGGATACCCTTACTGGTCAGTCAATCAATCCATCCAAGTGTGATTTATGGGCGTCATCTCCTTTCGGGCGTAAGCAACTCAAGGAAATGTTTCCCATGATGAACTTGACCACTGGATTTGATGTACTGGGTGTTCACATCCAGACCACCTTGCAGTCTTGCTTTGCATGGCCGAAAGCTAAAACTACGAAATTGTGCAGGGAAATTTCATTGATTGGGTCGTTGCCTTGTCCCATCGAAACTAAGGAACATATCATTTCATGTAAGGTCTTGCCTCAGATGAACTATGCCCCCCACATGAATTGTGTGCCTAAAGATGATATGAAAGCGATTCATTCAAAAATCTCCCAGGTTTTAGGAAAGAATAGACCCCATTGGCGTTCCCGGTGGAGGATGTTTGGCCTTCTTCACAAACCTTGGAGAGTGGATCCAGAAATTTCTCGTGCATATGCTGCAGTGCTGGAAACCATGTCTTTCTTGAAAAATACCAGTGATTGGAACAGAGAGCAGTGGTGTGCTGCGTTTCACCACCCGCAACCCATTGCCAACAGTCTTGTTGATCGTTTTCGTCAAGCTTGCAAATTCTTGAACATTGAAATCAGTTCAGCCTTTACTTGTTCTTTCTACGATGCCGCGGCTTGCAATTTTTTAGATTTCAATCGACGTGATTTGAAGCTAATCTTGCAGATGGTATGTAGACAAACTTGCTACAAATTGGCTGGGGCCACTTTTCGTAAAGATTTTGTGGCCTCCAACGGAATCCTTGATTTTCATCGCACTGTTCATTCTTTCACTTCGTGTAAAGATGTAAGCTTCAATGACATCAAGTTCAAGCCTCTGCATGAGGCTACTCTTGTCGGGTCCCAATTGACCATGGACCGGCTTAGTGCTGCAAACCCAATGAACAGCTCTGCCTGCAGATTTTGTGAAGGGCAGAAAGAAGATAAAGAACACCTCATAATGGATTGTCCTCTTAATGAGTCCTTTCCCACTAAGAAAATTCCAACTGCCTCACTTGGACCGAATTTCTTGATGGCTGGCATTGTTGAAGTGCCACAATCGGTGGCGCATGAACGCCTCAAGTGTTCTAGCCTTGATACCTTGAAACCTTGTGTGTGGCAGTCTTGCATGTTGCATTCTTGCGAATTTTGGACAGATGGAAGTGTCGCCAATGCCAACTCCTTTTGGTTCACAAGGGGTGCGTACGGTTGTGTTGATGCCCAAGGCAACTGCATTTCAGGGCCCGTGCACCACCCTTCATTGTCCTCTTACACTACCGAGTTGTGGGCAGTGCTGAAGGCGTTTTCAACAGCCAAGGGTCCCTGTCGGATCCACACTGACTGTGAAACACTTGTTAAACAGTTCAACCGCCTGCTGGAGTCTAATAAGGTTGACCCCCTGTGGTCTCACCAATCCTGGTGGCACTTTTTATACCGACTCATCCAAGATAGAACCAATGTGCATGCAAAACCTTTGGAACTTTTTTGGTGCCCTGCCCACCTGGCAGACAATACACCGCCTTACATGATCACACCGTCATTCGCTGCATCCCATGGTACCACGGTCACAAACATACTCAACAATCAAAAAGCAGATGCACTTGCCAAGGCTTGTGCAACACGCCAACTTAACATGAAACAACATGATAAAGAGTGTGATGAAATACGTAGTTGGCATTTGTGGATGGCCCACCTCAACTCGACACTGACAGCCACAATGCCTGCGCAACTTGAAGAGGAAAATCATAAACCCTCTGGTTATCTCAGTATGTCCTCTTCTGATGAGGAATTTCGAAGACTGTTACCCCGATGGCCTTGGAGCCTTCCTCGAGCTAGGTTCCAGTGGAAGCCAAAGCTTCGATTGCCGGACAATCCCAAGCTTCCCAAAACGTTTTCTTCGACGAATTGGAACATTTTGGTGCAGTTCTATAAAAAATCTATAAGTGGATTGTTGCTCCCGAATTTTCTACTTCGTTTATCGAGATTGCGTTTTGTGCTTGGTATGACCACGGGGTCCTTCTTGATGGTGATCACCATACTGTTGCTTCTTATTGTACTCTCATTAAGAAGTTCTTTAACCAGTTGAAAAAATTGGATGCTTCTAAAGATGCGGTGCTCCCTGCACCTGTTGACACCGGGAGCTTGTCTAATGGTAAGATCCACCCATGCGGATTCCTACGGGGTTGCCGCATTCTCCAATCTGACGAGTCGCTTCGACAGCTGGCGGTGTCTTGGTTCGACAAGTCCCAGGGGCTAAAGAGTTGGGAAGTCTGTTTTTCTTGAGTTTGCTCTGCGTTGCACAAAAGGGGCGAGGGACGGTTGGAGTGCAGAAGCGCTCCCGCTGCGGTCGACTGTCCGAAGGGTGTGCAATGATTGGCTCATATTTTGGCCATCGCTTTTGCTGGCAGAGATTAAAAGTGCATTTTTCTGACGTCCAGCACAGCCAAAAGGAGTCCGGTGGCGCTAAGAATGATTCTTGCAGACAGCGTCTATTAATGGGGTGTATCCGGCTACCGTTGGAAGCACTTGGTTGGGAAACCAACTGACAATACTTTGTAGGAAGTCACCCGTGCTAATCCGAGTGGTAACCAGATAAGTACCTGTGAATGTGACGATGTAGCCGACTACACGATAGTTGCCTTTAGCCACTGGACATGGCTATATTTGTGAACCTGTACTGATGATTGACTATGCATTATCCATATTGGAAATCTTCTCATTTGTATTCATATTTTTTCTCATGTGTTTCTGTGTTTCTCTTTGCAGTTATTTCAAAACCTATAAGGCAACTATAAACATCTATAAACCAACATACACCAATCATGATTGACCTGTTTGAAACCTTTACGCATTGTGCACTGACCCAAAGCTGTGACCACGATGAAGCTCAGCCACTAGCAGCTGGTCGCGTAGCAACGGCCGTGGGTCCTTAGGTTCAGCCCTTTGAGAAGGATGGGCGGCCCGGTGAGCCGCCAGAAGCCCAGCCTGCCCATGGTGAATGGTGGTGGCTAGTGATGCGAACCCGTATGATAAGGTCTATCATTTTTTCTGCTTAGCCATGGTGATTCACCAGCAATGCGGCTCAATAGCATAATTAACCTTAATTATCATGATTGGTACTGGACCTCATAAGGTTGATTATGATGAGATTTACTATTCTAAGTACTGGCCAATTATGATGATTACGATCAATTATGCGAACTACTAGCCATTCTTAATTCTGAATGGTTTGTAAGACTTGTTGGTTTTTCAACGGTGGATGCCCGATGAGCCAATGTTGACTGTACTGATAGTATGAACACAGGGGATGATAACAAACAGTTCATCAATCATGAATGGTAGTTAGTCCTGATGCTCAAGAATGATGACAGAGTAATCATTGGATTTGGATTATCATATATAGGCAATGATAGCAAATACAGTGCATGTGCTATACAAGAATCCCATTTTGTTTGCCCAGGGTCCCTCAGATTCTTAATTTAAATAGCGCTGGATTTTGCAACATCATGTGTTGAGGGTCCCTTAAATTCTTAGCAGATTCTTGTTTATGTAAACGGCGGTGACCATCATGAAAATCCACGGGTTCTGGGACCTGGGACGGCTTTTTGGGGCTAGTTAATTTTTGAAGGGTGGAAAATCAAAAAAAAACTTTTCGCGGCCTGAAAAGTTTTTTTTTGATTTTCTGGTGGTTGGGGGCTCAACTCCCCCCAGGTACCCTGAGGCCTGCCTCTGTTGTTTAAGCCTTATTTCATGCTCGAGGGCTTGCCAGGTGCAAAATCCATTGGTTCTGGGACCAACTGCACCGCCAGTAATAACTAGACCATTGTTTTTAAGAATTTAATCCCCGAAATGAGGGTCCCTCAAATTCTTAATTGAGCAGGGGGAAGATGCATACATACATATAGAGACGGAAAAATATCGAGCCCCTCAAATTCTTGTACGATAGATTCTTTTACAGTATATGGACTGTAGTAATCAGTAATAGTGATGCTTCATTGATGGTGCTTAATTCATGGTGCTTAGTACCGGTGCTTAATACTGAGGTTCATGCTGGTGCTTGATGCTGGTGCTGCATACTGGTGCTAAATCCTGGTGGTTGGTTACTGTTCACGGCTTCATGGCTCAGGTGCATTGTGAAGTTGGACCGAGCCGATGCAATCCGCGAGGAGAGCCGCAGGAAGGCAGTGAATCGGTGCATTCGTAGATGGGTGGATCACATGATAGTTCAGAACTGGCATGATGAATTCGGTGTATCCAATGGCGGCTCATTAAACCATGGTTGATGATGGGTACAGGTGAATTAGTATGATGATGAATTAATGCCTGTCATCGTTGGAGTACTCCAGTCCGCAGGTCTTTTGGAGACAGCACGATTGTCCATCAGTGCCCAGAATATCATGTAGAACCGGTGCTCAGGCTGACTCAAGTAATCTAAGCAGTCCATTTCTATAGATGCATCAATATCGGGACACAAAATTCATGGCCTGAGGTGGCTCTAGATACCTGAGCATGCCAGCAGGAACCACCAAAGTTGAAGCTTTTGCATACCCTGAGTGTCAAGCAGCCATCTATTTTTGCGCCGATCACTGAACACAAACTGGACAAGCACTCTCATCCCCAAAGCCACAGCACATGGCAATTTTGTATCCATTGATTGTGTTTCATCTACGTGTACATGTTAGTTTCGGGGCCCAGCTCTTCAATATGTTGATTCAGTGATGGGTCGCAAGCCCTTGGTGAGTCCCCTCTGATTCAGTGGTTTGCAGCTTAGTTTGACCACGAAGTTCCACAGTGAACCAGGCAGGTCTTGAGCTCTCCAGGAACATGTCAACTCCATTCAAGTCTTCGAGGCACGGCTGAGCGAACTTCATCATGCCTTGTTACGTGAATGAACTCTGAGAAATCCACAGGTTGTTATTCTTCCCATGCCGAGGTGGTTACTCTTCCCATGGTTATGATGGCTTTTCCATTGTTGATGCTGTTGCATGGGGTCATTGCTTCGATCAGGATGCTTGGGTTCTGATCCATTTTCCGAGGGTCGTAGATTCGTAGATGGCTCAGCTTTGAGCCATGTTGATGCATGTTTATCTACTGTAAAAACCATGTTTTGGGTTCGAGTACCACCACTGATGTAGTCAATGGTGATTCCCATCGATGACTACAGATGGCTACATATGACTACAGATGGCTATATCATCATGGGTTTCAGATATTTCCAGGCTGTGAATCTGCCACAGCGCAAGTCCATTGCCCTGGAATGTCAACGGTGTACCCCCCAAGCATCCAGCTAGGGTGCACTCCTGGCTCTTCGCCTCATGGCTCATGGCAGGTCACATGAGCATCATTGGATCATGTGCGTGTGCAAAGGTGTGCGAACACGTGTGGTTCGCTGTGTCATGTTTTCACATCTCAGAAAGAAACGATGCTCCGAATGAAGCAAGAATGAAGCAATGCACTTGTTGAGAGTTGAGGGACACTTTGAATCAAGCTGGTTGACGCGGAACACACAACCAACATTGTTGCATTCGGCATTGTAAGTCTGAATCAGTTGTTGGCAAACCCTGAGACACGTGTTGGCAGTTGAACGGATGAGTCAACAGATCAGACCAACAGAAAATGAAAGACATAGCTTTAAGCCCCAGAGATAGCCACAGCTACAAGCAAGAAAGACAGCGTTGACAGAGCCGGTGATGTAGAGCTTTGCCCGGACGTTGGTGCGCAAATGTGGGATCGTACTGGCCTGAGCGGTGAAGAGTCAATGTGAAAAATGTTGGACTTTTTTGCTCGCCTGTGTTGTAGATATTAATCCTAGCTGTAGACCACAACCTTCATTGGCAGTCCACCAGTTTAAACAACTATAAACTAGCCATATTTGGTGTTTGTCAAGTGAATATTCGTGGTCAATCTCTCGTTTACTGTACTAGCTTCTCACTAATTAGCTGTCGTAAATCATCCATCCATCCTCATCAACATCAAACACAATTAATTAAGCAATGATTCACGATCATTGGCCATGATTATCAACTCACCAATCATGAATCAACCGTCATTTCACGGTCATGAGCCATGGTTGCTAAGCACATCTCACCACCCATGGTTACTCACCACCCGCTTAACACAGGTTCCCGGCACAGCCATCGCAGCACGTTTCTCTAAGGTGGTGCTCCAACTCCGGTGGTGCAGAACACCCATCAGGCGGATCCCGGGGGTAGTTGGCCATGAAAGGCCATGACTTTTCGTGGAATTCCTTGGCCATGGACGGCCATTGGGCCACTATCAGCAGCGAATAGTATTAGCAACTATGATGGGTTCTTAGCCATCACCAACTATTAGTGGTTATAGTAACATTTGACATTTGCTGCTGTTCGAGGGCAGTGCCCGCCAGCTAGAATATAGTAACGTGGTCAAGATAATAGCAGTGGCCATGAACCGGTGGAGTTGGTTGGCCATGGACAACCTGGTACTTGAGCATCCATACAAATCATGTGGTTAAGCATTGTTGTTCAACAGCCAGGCATTGTGTAAAGATTTATACAACTGGTAAACGATGAGTAGTTATTGTTTGATCATTAGCCACTATTAAGCAGTGGTAGTTGAACCATCAACCCCCCGAAACCCATTGCTGCATTCATGAGTTTAACCTTCGAACCCTTTGTAGTTGATGAACCACTATCAACCAATTTGTCAAGCAACATTCTTTGTGTCAAGTGACTCACGTGTTCCCATCAGGTTCTGCAGAGTGAACATGTGTCTACACCCATGGGACCCATCATCAACCATCATTAGCATTACTTAATGGTCATATATGAATTCGAGTAACCATTAGCAATCATAGCAAGCATGATTTGCAACCTACTAAGTTGCTTGCAATCGCTAATTGTCATGCAGCATTCTTAACATTCTTAGCCATGATTAGCCAATACATGTATTGCCCATCTACAAGAAAGTAACTATCAGTGTTAAACATCAACGGCAACAACCAACAACGACTCAGAATTAGTACCCTTAAATCGCCACTTGTGAACCTTTACCCTTTGAGCTAAGCGATGGACCTGCACAACTGTACCGTGGAGGCCAGAAATGAGAAGGATACTGGGCCCAGTTGGTTCCTGCCTCAGGCGGATACTGAGTCACCCAGTATCACCGCGGATTGTGAAAATATTGTGTACCTGCAAACCGTTCCAAGACTATATTGTAATGATTTCTTGGTATGTACTGATAAGGGCAATCAATTCTATGCGGACTATCCAACTTTTTCCCCTATGGGGAGGTTTTTTGGTTTGCTTTGCTTGTACATTGTAGAATGTATGGAGTTTTATATACACACATCATTCAATATGTTCGAAACTGGTGCAAACACGGGTACCATTGCACCAGCATCACTTGGCTTTCATCGGGTGGAGCAACAGCCAAGCGCTAAGGATTTGCGAGAATTGTGGTACTGCCAATCCATCAACATGCCGGGATCCTCATTGGATGTTCACTTGACGCACCTTGGGTGTTGAGTTGAGGGGCAGGACAACCATCTCATGGGCATCCTCAGGTTTTGTGGATGATTGTCCTTCAGTGGACTTCCAAACATGACAGATATCTTTACAAACCCAGGAAGATCTGTTCTTGGTGACTATCAACATTATAGCTTTTGTGAACTTAGATTTGCATCATCGGTATTTGCAGACCAGTTTCTAACATTTATAAAGGATACAAAGGGCTATACCATCAAAATATGTTTGCTCAGTCGCAACTCTGGAGAATCAACTCAACCGGCAGTGGAGCATTGAATCAGAACGAATCTACTGGGCTGGTGTGCATTGTGGTGGAACAAGAGATCATTCTGACTTGGTACCATGACTGTGTTTATGCCAGTGCTTACGACACAACTGTTGTGGTGGGTGCCATGGTTAGCAAGTTGCAGTCGGATGATTCAGGCACACATTGCACCAAATGTGGACAGCTTCGGCAAGAGGAGAGAGCTGTGAGAATGCAGGTGGGGCCGGGCGTTTTATTCTCCAACTTTGACTCCATAGAATCCTCAAAGATGAACACGGATCAAGAACCACCGGTACCAACCGGTTCTTATCCCAACTTTAGCGAGAAGATGTCGCAATGAGAGTGTAGATGTGAATGTATGAAGTTGTGGTGCGTGGGTCCGACCGAAGTTGGGCGCTGTGTGAAGCATGGACTGATATCTGCTCAAGCGGATATTGTTGATTGAGCATCATCAACCATTCTTAATGAGTTCTTCTCACCATCATCTCACCATGATTATGTAACCATCATGAACCACGAATGGGCCTACGATTCATCATGAACGATCATGATTTCAGCATTGTCTCAAAATCAGTTGACCATCAAGTGACAATTAATTCACCAGTAATCAACCATTCATGAACCATCAATTGACCAGAAATCAACCATGCATAAATCATCGTCTAATCATCAACCATTCACAAACCATCAATTTACCATTCAATCAGCCTCAATTCACCATAAAACCATCATCTATCCATCGTTCCACCATCATCAAATCATCCATTCACCAGCATTTAACCAGCAATGAGCCAGCAACTAACCATCCATTCACCAGCATCAAACCACCAATGAACCATCATCCAAGCATCATTTCACCAGCGGTGGCCACGGCTCGCCAGGCTCGGGCCCTTCAGGGCCTGGGTCGCGGCGGCGGATTCTTTGAGCGAAACACCACGGAGTCCTCGGATCGCAACGAGGTGCGGGGGCTGGATCTGCTGGGGATGCTGGGGATGGCGAGGATGGCGAGGATGAGGATGGCGAGGATGGGGACGGTGAGGCTTATGGTGGTGAAATTAGATGGTTCAGTGGACATGGTTAGTTGAATGGTTGATGGTTAGAGTTAGATGGTTAATTGGATAGGCAACAATGGGTTAAATGATGGTTGGATGATGGTTAATTAGTGCTTAAATGATGTTGATTTGATAGTTAGATGATTGTTCAGTGATGGTTAGATGTTTCATTGTTTCATGGTTCAATGATCGTTTGATGATGACCAATGATGTTTTCAGGGAGATGCTGGTGAATCGTTGTCGGCAATGTTTCCGATGATTTGCAGGGCGATACCTGGGCTGTTTGGAACCCCCCGGGAATGCGATTGTGCAATCAGCCCGTTTTGAGGGAACTTCAATGAGATCAATGCCAGATCAGAGAACATGGATGACATGGATTTGGTATTCAGATTTTATATGGGAGCTGTTGATCACATGCGTTGTGACGGTGACATCTCAATCATTGTCATCATTTGAGCCGTGCTTAAGACCCTCGGTGGATGTTGACTGTTTTTTCAAGGAGGAATTTGCAATCCATCGTTTTCACTGCCATGCTGTGTACTGCCATTGAATTTCATTCCCTGGATTGGTCGCTTTTTTGACTACAGGTTCTGGATTTGATTCATGGTCACGTGCAGAATTCGGTCTTTAAGCTGATTGAGCCTATCGTGGTTGCCGCCTGACAATGGTCCATTGTTATTTCTTTGGTTTGCTTCGATGGTTCTTGATTATCATTGATTATCACAAACATGTGGTCATATTGTCTTCATGGGGGTGTTTTTTGTTGGTTCTCTTCTGGTCATTGTCTCGTTCTTGTTGCAACTATAGCAACCATGATTCCCAAAGCAATCAACCATTCTAGAATAACGATTACGCATGGAACTTTACAGCAATTCCACTATTGAAGGCAAATCCACTAAATTGTCAATAGAAACCATGATTTCTTTCAAGAACGAACCTAACCACCAACCAACGACCATTTGGTGCCGCAAATTGTCAATGCCCCAACCAACGGCCCTACCCACGAACCTATCCACCAACCAACCCACCAACTGCCCATCACAGCTCCCTTCAAAGTCCTCCGTGCCAGGAACTGATCGCCGAAGCAAAGGGAGGCAGGGGGTTCGGTGGAGCAAGACGAAAGTGAAAGAGTGGTCGAATAGATGGGAAAAGTTCGGTATAGATCAACACAAATATATTAGTATATATATACATATAAATTTATGTAATCATGTATTGAACATTACTGTCGTACTATTATTGTATTTCATATCTGAATACACTGTATCCTACCATGTGGACCGTCAATGTAGTTTGAATATCAGAATAGTTCGGGAAGCAGCACAGTGACATCTTACTGGAGATCCTAGTAGTCCTCAGGTTAGTCAACACCGAGTCACTTTGGCAACTGCGACCTCAGATCAAGTCATCAAAGTAGTTGAATATTCTGCCGTTTTCCCATTATAAAGATTGACATATGCCATTATATATAGGTATCCCAAAATATGTCGATACCATGATCTTCTCCTAATAGACCTTGTGAGTGCTCTTCGTATCCTCTCATATGGTTCTGGGTCAAGACCCTGTCCATCGGCTGCGCATCTCCAAGTCTCAACACTCTAGCTGCTGGACTTTTCATTAACCCAATTTGGGTGAGCTTGTAATTGGCCAATGGCCACATTGAGGATTGGAGATTGCTGACCATCATTAATCATCATTCACAAGTTTCAACCATGTATCGAACATGCTAAATCATCAAAGGTGTAGTAGTCAGGATCTCCCCATCCCTTTCATTTTATTGCTGGTGATTATCCATCATTATCAATCATTGTCAATCATGACTACGCATCAATGTCATTGTATTTTAATCAACCATTCTGAGGTATGATGCTTGATGGTAAAAAAGGAATAACATCGATCAGCAAATTATCAATGAATTGAAATCATCAACTAGCTACTATCAACGATGAGTGACCCTGATTCAATCCTTGTTAACCGTTGATTATGCATACTTAAGCATCATGAACCACCAACCATGATTAACCAATACTAACTAACAATAATCCATTATTGCTGGTTGCTATTAGCCATCGTTAACTATCAATCAGACATGCCACCGATCAACCATTAGATAACCATGAATCAACCATCCGTTAACCATGAACAATTCAGTAATTCATCGTCAACTATGATTTTCCATTGATCATTAATTGATGATAACCCGGTTAACTAATTAACCATTCCAGGTCAACTAATTAACCATTGATTATCCACTCATTCAGCATCAATTCAGCATCCAAGTTAACCATCAATCCGCTAATTAAGCACTAGTTAACCATGCTTATCAAACATCATTATCTCCACCCGATCCGTTCTCCTTACACCTTGGCATCCCCCGGTACATTCCAAGGCTTGGACATCTACGGCCGGCGCCGGGGCTCCCCGGCGGCCAAGGCGCAGGAAAGTGCCTTGGCACCAAAAACCGTAGGTGCGCTGCGCGAAAATGCGGTAAGCAGCTGGTTGATGGTGAAATGAGAATGGTTAATAGTGATTGTTCTTAACCAGCTGGTTGATTAACAATCAATACTATTAATAGAAGTGATTAATAGAAGTGGTTAATAAACCAGCTGGTTGATTGTTAATAGAAGTGATGATTAATGGCCATTGTTAATGATCAATACTTATTAACAATCACTATTAAGCAGCTGGTTAATAGCCTATCAACCATTGTTTGTTGGTGAAACCATAGGTAACCAGCTGTTCTTGAGTAATGATTAGTCAATTGTTAAGCATTAATTGTTAATGATTGTTAACCATTAACAGGACAATTAGCCATTGTTAACCATTGATAGTGAACCCAGCTGGATCAAAATGCTTGATAATGGTTATTCTGGGCTAAGTATCCTGTTAATATGGTTGATAAGGATGGTCAATGATGGTGAACAATGGTTAGCAATGTTTACCAATTGGTTCATGGCCCATGGTAGTTTATAATGATTCATTATTCAATTATTCTTTTAACAATGGTTAAATGGTTCAGAATGGTTCATTATCCTGTGGGTAATGGCCAGTAATTGGTGAGTAAGTGGTTTGTGATGCTTAGTAATGGTTCATTCATGGTTGATAATCCTAATAATGGTTGATGAACCTGCTAGTGATGCGTGATGATTATCTTCGTAATTTGCTGTCAATAATGGTGAATAGTGCTTAATAATGGTTAAAGGCTGATCATGGTTAATGTTGGTTAGCCAGTTGGTTGATGATGCATGGATTGTAGTTTGTAATCTGGTAACCATGCTCACTTGCTGGTTAGTTGAAAATAGCTCGTTGAGAACCATGCAAGAGAATGGTCAAAAAGGACTAGATCGTTCTAATTGCAAATAGCTGGTTGACAGTGAACATCCAACGATTGATAGACATTATCAATGATTCTTAATGATGACACGTAAGTAGCGGTAATAGCTGGTTGAGAATGATGAGAAACGGTTGATGAATATTGATACAATGGGCGATCGATTCTAGGTAGACCGGTGAAAAAAGAATACATTTTAGATCTCATGGTTACCAGTTGGGTACTCACTAGTCCACCGATAATCGATTAGTTGGTTAAGCCACTAGGTTACCGGTTACTAGCCGGTAAATTGTTCATGGCAGTTGGCAAGGGCTGGTCAGAAGCTGGTTCATGACGATTGTAGATCATTACGATACCATGAACATTGGTTAGCCAGCTGGTCGCCAACTATAGCTGGTTATGACAAACTGTTGAACCCAGTGAATAACCCTACTAACCATTGGGTTATATAAATGTTACCAGCCACTAAACATAGTAAACGAGCTGAATAGCCATACAGCTGGCAAGGTGAATCAGCTGGTGATGCACATCAATCAGAACCAGCTGGTCAATCCTGGTTTATATGGGCTTAATGAGAATTGATGAAATTGATGAATGATGCTAAACTTGTGATTTGGCTGGGGAATGCCTCATAAACCGAATATCCAATGAATGACAATAAACATTCATTGGAACAGCGCTTAAGACAAAGCACTTTCAACAAAATGAAGGACCTCCAGTCCAACTGTGGTTGACTGTCATTGACAAATGACATTGCCATATTTCAAACAGCAGCAGAATCAACTCACAAAGTTCACTTGTTCAAATATTACTAACAAATTACCAACATTTCAGTTGATGATTTTGGTTCCCCACTATGAACCATTGTATCCCTGGTTTCCGACTATTAACCATTGTATCCCTGGTTCCCGGCTATTAGCCATTGTTTTCCCTATCATTGTTGGTGATAGTTGGTTCCCACAACTATTGTGTTCCCTATTATTGTTGTTGCTCAAATTTCATTAAGAAATTATATACCTACGGTTTTGTTGGTGATTATCCCCCATAAACTTGGTTAGTTAATATAAACCTATAGCCAAAAAAATCGCTGTTATATCCCCTACTATTGTTACTTATTATCCCCAACTTTATTAACCAGCTAAACCAGCTATTATTGGTTGATTAAAGCCTTGACCAGTTATTTTGGTTGGTTAGTTATCATCCCTTAACCATTGACCAGCTATTTTGGTTGGTTGACTGCTTGACCCGGTCGCTCGCCACATGTTTCAAGCGAATCGCCAGCATTGAGGTCCTCCAACTCCCAGTGCTGGACCGCGCAACAGCCTCACCACGGTGGCCTCAGGGGGCTGCGGGCTGGGCACGGCGGAACCAAGCGTGCCAAGCTGTGCCATGAAAGATCTGTCTTCAACAAAGATGTGGTCAGGATAAGCTCAGATGAACCATGAACCCATCAACCAAGTGGATCATCATCGATTCTCAGATATCATCATCGATTTTAATTTAGATCACTAATTATGAAAATGGATGATGATCCAATTGCAGAAATAGTCACCGCTCATGGCACGCTATGTAGCCAACGATCAAGGGTTTGCCGCCAAGGTTGGTCCAGTTACTCAATCACACCCACTGGTATTCTAAATCAGTGCCCCTGGATGCCCCTGGCAGCTCACCACTTGAACTTCGCCTTGGAGAACACGCGTCCAATCATGTCCCACAAGAACCTTTGCTTTTTATCTTGGTTGAGCATGAAAACAATATTTGATTGATGACGGCCCATATGATTGGTTTCAGCAATGTTCAAGTAATGATTTCAGTGGTCCATTGAGATTAGTTGAATATCATTTTTGACAGCATAGTCAATGTTTGAACTCTGGTTTGTCAATGACAGTGGTTGATGATAGTACCAACCAATTACAGTGGTTTATGTATGTTGTTTGTTTATTGCTCATCCATGATTGATTGCTTAGTAGCCATTACATACCAATCGGCCATTGTTTGTTACATTTTTATAATCATCCAACAACCACATCAAGTATCAAAATCTATCGACCAGATCCACCTGGTTTCTTTGGTTGATGGCAACCCATGGAAATGCTTCAGCTGGTTGGTGGTCATGAGTATTTTCGATGTTCCCAGTTGTATCACTAAATGGATCTAAATGGTTGGTTGGTTGGTCGACAGGCAAATTTTCATAGGTGTTCAATCCTTATTGTTGGTATTTGTCCCCATATTCATCATTAATCATCATTAGCAAGCCTTATTGACCATTTTTTTCATAGGGATGGTTCAACCATTCAACCATGTTCAACCACCAACATCACCCTTTCATCATTATCAACCATTAATCATCATTATCAACAACCATGTTCAACCACCAAGCCGTTCATACCTTCGTATCAACCATCCATCACAGCTGGTCCCAGGGGCGGCCTTCCGGCCGCTGCCAGGTGGGCTCAGTGCCCAGCAAAGCGGATCGGCAGAAAGCGGCGTTGGGGAACCCAGGAGGATCCCCGGTCGGATGGAGGCGATCGGCCTTGAGAGGTCACCGGTTTTAGCAGGAACAAACTGGTCACCAGTTTCCCAGGTTCGGTGAGTTCGGATGTAGGCAGACTAGCAGGAAAATGATGACAAGGCAAACAAAAAGAATCTGTCAACCAAATCCATTTTGATATGGCTGTGGGTCAAAACCCTGTACCCTTGGTTCCCCACCATTAACCCTTGTTTTCCCTTTAAAATGGTTGGTCATTATCCCCCATTATTGGTTGATTAATATTGACCCATAGCCATATATCTGATCGAACAGCAATGATTTGATCTATGATGGAGTGCCTGGTATAGTATATCAGACTGTCAGACTGTACTTGACAGGTATGACTGGTGCATCAGATGATCATTTCCTGCTTCCCCCTGGGGTGCTTCGGTCAGACTGCCGATCACGGCGGATCTCGAGGCTCGAGAGGTTGAGAAATCCGGTGATAAAGAAAAAGGACCTGTCTCCGCCCAGGACAGCAGATTGGGAGGTGGTGGGGTGGATGGCGACGGATCACAGCTTGATGGCTTGGCTGGGTAAGCTTGGGAGTAGGGATGTTTCGAACCAAACATCCAACCAACATCAACCAACCAACCATCCAGCAATAACCAGTAAAACCTAGCAATGACTCAATAACCATGAAGCAAAGCAGTGAATAGCCGACTGCGGGAAGGGGTGGGGTAATGGTGATACCTTGTGTGATGATTGGCGGGGAAGATCCCAATCACGAAGCCAATGACCCACAGCCAGGTGAATGAGAGCTACTGGTAGACACTGTAGAAACAGAGAGATCGACCAAAGAGACTGACAGGGACAGGGAAACCTTTTCGGCATAGTCCAGGTAGGATAGTAACGGATAGTACCAGTATATATCAACCAACGCGAGCAAGAGGATGGGATAGCTTGTTGTCCTTGTATGGTGTCTATGTGTGTGACAATCCAGATTTATGCGTGTGTGGCAGTCCTGGATTCCAGCTAATGTGTAATTAAGATAGGGGATAGAGGAGGGCATTGATAATCCTTGTGAATTTTGGATTTATGTTGCATTGTCATGCAATTTTGAAGTGAAAACTCATTGTCCCTGGCTTGTTTGTTGTCATGGGATACATCGGATGGTGGAAGTAAAACGATGACTGCTTCAGCTACGTGGCTATCCGCCAAGCGCTAAAAAATACAGAGGAAATGGTACTGCAATGGCTCACATCAGGGGATTACCGACAATATCAAATGCAGCAAATATCTAGGAGCATATGTAACGAATTTGTATCAGGCTTCCAAAAAATATGTTTTCAGGATAGGCAAGCAAGCAATTTCTTGGACCACACCATTGCTCACAATCTATAGACTATCATGCCGCACAAATTGCCTATGTACACGAACCAACAAATTGCCACTGTGGGTTAGGATACAGGAACTTCTAGCAAGAGTTTGCAGTTGTTGGATTGCAAATAATTTGTTATATATAGTTATAATAGCTTAGCCCATGACCATGAAAATATTGATTGTTTGGTGGTTTACAGCACTTTTCATCTGCCCCGAAAAGTAATTTGGATGGGTAACTAATCTATATTTGGATGGCTTACAACCACCAACCAATATATATATATATATAAGATTATATATAATGATCATTATTGAGCTTTATGAACTATAATGATCATTATTAACCTCATGAGTCATGGCTTACAACCACCAACTCCAGTCGCAATGTGTTGCAGCTTCAGTTCGCTCGCAACTTGATCGCTTGCAGCGCAGGACGCGAACCTATCGAGAGAAAACTTCCCGAAGTCGGAGTCGAAGCTCGGCAGATCGCGAAGTTGGTTGAAGATGGTTGAAGCTGATCACTGAGCTGCTTCGAGCCAAGGGTATCCAGTTCTAGCCCTTTAAAAGGGGGGCCGGTTGGAGCACTAGTGTCACCCCTGGACGTTTTTGCGCTGGAGCTACCAGGAGTGCCCCAACCAAATGTTTGTTTTTTTTTTCTTAACAAATGATGGTGAAGTTCACCATTGGTTAAACATTGGCTGCTTGATTTTCCATTGGTTGATGATGGCTGATACTGAACAATTCAGTGGTTGGTCAATGAACTTGGCCAATGAGGAGTTTCCATGTTGAACTAATATGTGATTACTGGTGCGTAATGGTTTGCTAATCGTCAAAAGCACTTAAAAGCCAAGGGATACCAATCAACAAGGATCAGCAGTGCTGATGTTCTAGTCTTTCAATGGTCGGCCAGTGTCTATGAGGTTCTTCAATATGCCATCACGTGTACGCTCCCGAGAATTGTTTATTGGCAAAGTTATTCGCTATAACCAAAGTAGCAAAGAAGTGATTGATTATTTGTATAGGTGAACATCTCAACAAAGACGACTGCATGTGCACCTTGTTGGGCCCCTAGCTGCGCTCAAAGAAGGGAACACCCAAACCATGGCTTTGCAGGGCGTGATCGGTTGGTAATCTTGGGATAAGTCTTCGTTGGCTCCTGTGGCATCATCTTGCTCTTGCGTCCAGCACCACCATGGACCGGTGCAGATACTAAGGGAGGGTGTTACTCATGACGGATATTTGGAACAAACCAACTGACGTGATATCTAAAGCTAGTTCCATTCGAACAAAAACTAAAAGAACACATAACAACAGCAAACACTTGATATACATTTATATGTATTTTTATTTATATATATATACATTGTTATTTACTTACAGTATTCTTTAATGGTTCATTTACTTTTTCTATTCATTTGCCGTTCATTTGCGTATGAACATATTTGACATGAATATAAGTATATTTGTATATGTATATATTGGTGATACTTTGATTCTAAAAACTACCAAGAGCTTGGGGTACCATCCGTGGAAAAGTCTATCTTAGATAGGTGCATTTTGTTCGACTCACCACACCCAACTTTAATCCCTTCTGAGTCGATCACGTGAATTTCCAGCTAAATGTCCTTGCCCCTCAGTGATTGGGCTGTGGGTCAAAACCCTGTACCCCTGGTTCCCCTATCATTAACCATTGTTTCCCTTACTATTGTTGGTCATTATCCCCCATTGTTGGCTGGTTAATATTGACCCATAGCCATTGGTACTGGGGATGCTTCGTGCCCAGCGCCTTCAGCTGCCAAGGAGACAAAAAGACTGGAGCTCAGTGCAGACACAATGCGTTGAGCCGTTTCGGGGTCGGCCAGTGCCATGTCAACGAGGCAAAAGACGGGAGGTAGAACACCCCCTGCGATCTCTGGTAAAACTGATGGTGGTACATTAACAGCCACGAATTTATCAGTAGCACTGTTGGGTACGGGTAACAACAATGTACATGCCGAAGATACCGCCAAGCCGAAACTGCTTATATCAAAGTACCCTTCATTGGATGTAAAAGATTGCAATGTGTTTGATTGAACATATCTGTTCATTACGCAATGGACACCAGGCCATTGTCTCATGCATGTGATTTGTTACATTATGTGCGGTTGATCATCAGTGATGATATCATTGTCCTTCTCGTGAACTAGCACTGTTCTCATGTTTTGGTTCATATTAAGCCATGAAATTTGCTCTCTTGGTTGTAAGTTTCCGAACTCTTTAAGTGTGTTTCCTACAGGTGATGATTCCAATCCTGAGGGGATGGTAGAGTATGAATCGATGATGGTAGTGTTCAGAGTGGTAGGATAATTGGCCATTTCCTGTCTATTCGTTTAGAATGACCTCTTTATCATGATCGGTGAGGTGGCAGTATTAAATAGGTATTGCCACAGATGTTGATGCTTGTTCATCCAATAGTCAGGTTAGCTCAATCATTCAACGAGAGCACTCCGCAACTTAATTGCCCACAGAACATGTTGGGTTTAGCGCCTTTTCCCCCTGTGTGGATGTGTGAGGTAACCAAATCCATGCTAATTTCTGGCGGACATGTAATCGAAATCCTCAGATCAAGCCAAACAACTGCAGTTGGGTGTGGACATCCCCATTGATACCAACCATACATACAAAATCCATCAATACCCACTAGTAGTAACAAAGCCAACTGGACAACTGCTGGTGAGGGGCCAGTCATCCAATATTGCCTGTTTTTTTCATTGGCAGGTTTGGTTATTCCTAAAATGAAGATATATCATATCATATCCATATGTCCATCACCAGCAATTAACTACCCAATATCCGATATGGAACGGGTTTTTGGCTCGTAAGTAGTGATGGCTTTCCTCTCTGCCGGCGAAGACATGTTGAAGGTAATGCGGTTGAAACAATCATGGCTAAGCAGCGGGTTCAGTGTTGAAGGGAGACCTTGTGAATTGCTCCAGATGCATGCACAGTGAAGCAACAATTGCAACACAGAAAAAATTGGATGGTACTATGCATTTGACATTACTTAAGCAAAAACATAATGAAGGAGATTGGATGATCGCGTATTCAATTTACAACCACTTTTTTAAGCCGATCGGAATACAAAGCAATACCATCACAGCAACAGATCAAGTGGATTCAAGAGAGTTTCAAAGATCCGAACGAAGCTTGCTGGCGCCCGCCTGTTGGCTGCGCCTGCTTGTGCGCCATGCACGAACCAATGCGCAGCCACATTCTCATGGAGCAGAGCTTAAAGAAGGACGTGGATCATGTGGTCTGTAGCGCATGTCGTCCCTGGGTACGAGGAATGTTCTTCTAGAAACGTTGTGAATCAAAACCTGATGGATCAGATGGAATCTGTATGAATCTGTTCAGACCCAGGGGTCAAAGCTACTGCTGTTCGGACCACAAATGACTCTTGCAGCATTCGCCCATGGATATCAAGTCATGTCTCTGTTTGTTTCATGGTGATGTTCCTTTTGTTTTGCCTGACAGTTGTGACCCCAAGATGTGGCCTTTGATACGAGCGTTTGATGGCTCTTGCTGATCAGCTGGGGCCAGGAGCAAATGGCCTTGGCACGAGATCCGAGCCTGAGTCGCAGAGGGTTGGCTGAGTTGGTTACCCAGGAGATCATTTGTTGAGGATAGGGACATCATAAAACCACAGGTGTTCCTTATCCTCAAAGATATATATATATATATTTGTATATAGATATATGTATTTAAATATACGAAATATGGCAAAATCCGTGAGTGTTGTGTGGTCCTTGGAATGTGCATCGTATGTCAAAATACCGCAGCAGATGTCGTCCAGAGAGTATAGATGAACATCTCTGGACAAGGATTGTTTATCCAGCAGATTTGAGCGTGGTATGACTCACAGGAACTGAACCACGATCGTGAGATAGAGTTCCAACACACACAGATGGACAGCCATAGGTCGTGTGATCTACGACCCGCTAACTCAGGGTCATCAATCAACAGATAAACATCCACTAGCACCAGCACATGTACTGCTAACATCAGATTAATCTCCAATCTGGTGATGCAATATTAAGCAACCGAGGATCATCAACACTAGTTAGGTTACCTATTTTACGGAAATCCTTTAGGCCTTTTGGCTAGAAGGTTTAACTAGGTTATTATCCAACTAGTTGATTGTTGTCAATCTATCCCCCATAATCTACCCTGGACCCTGGTTGATTCTGGGGGATCGTTTCAGAATCATTTAGGATCGAGGTGGGTCCCTGCCCGGTCCAGCTCGGCCAAGTCTTGGGCGTAACTGCAAAAGCACCACTCCCAAGGGTGGTAAGTCATCTACAAGGATGACCAAGCAGGGTGCTGGAATCACAGCTGTGGACAAATGTATCGTGGCAAGATGATCAATTGGCAACAGGTTGATTTTGACATGTACTATTGATGTATTCCGAATATTGATGTATCATAGCTCCAACTATTCCAAAGCTATTCCTGACTGGCCTAAATATTTGATTTCATCATCCACTAAGGTATCACCGAAGAACCTTACATCATTATTTGTGAGCTAGACGCTTTGGGTAGAATCAGAAGAAACTGATCATCACTAAAAATAGTTCTTTTGTTTGAGAGCTAGTTGGATGCAAGTTTACTGATATGTGCTTTCTTTAGATAAATTGGCCACAGTTCCATGATCCAAAGCGTAAGGAAATCTTCAGATGTCCCCTCCTTGTCCCCTGCCCCGACAGTGGCATCAGGATGGGTCCAAGCAAAGAGGAAGAACAAAGAGAGGAGGTCCAAGCTGGGTGAGTTCACAACCGTCGCTGTTGCTTGCGTCCATGCCGGTGTCCACAACCAACCGATGGATCAATGCGGAGGACTTCAACGGTAGTAATTAGTAGCCATGCACGCATTGATCATCGCGCATGAATGGTGATGCTACTTTCAACAAATTTGTTGTAGTCACACCCTTCTGAGCTGGTTGACAATCATGATGACCATTCTGATCCCTTACAGCCTGTTCATTGATGTCGCTACTTAGCCATTTGTCAGCAATAATGAGCGATTACTGTTTGGTAATGCACCATGATTGATCTTGATTTGATAGCAAAATAAACCATGCTTAGACGGTTTTACCAAACATTTTTCATAACCATAGTCCATAGTTCATTATTCCCTGTTTAGTTTCACCATTCATTACCATCATAAGCCATAATTAGTAACCTACTAGTAGTGGTTTACCATTCATTACCATAGCAGGCCACAGTTAATAACCATAGTGTTTGATGGTTATATTTGTTATGGGTGGTTTACCAAAATGGATAAACTGCTACAACAACAACAACAACAACATCAATAACCATCACACAATATGAATAACAGGAATAAACCCATCATGAATCATCAACTGTTTACTGCTCACTGCTTACCAATGGGGATATTCATGTGATGGTGATAGTCATCCTAAGCAGCATGGCTTTCTAAACCCATAATGAGCTGTTTACAAGTTGTTTGGCTTACTCATCACTGTGGATAACCCCAAGATGAATATACCCTATAATGAACTGTTTATGGCTTTCGAAGTTTACTGCTCACTGACTACTGGGGGGAGGGGTGGGCCATCAACAACTCACCATCACCAGCTCTAGGAGGAGCGCTTCAAACAGATCTTGGAGCTCAGCCAACGGAGTCAGTCTCTGCAGGTGTCCTGGTGGCTGGGGTGACGCGTTGGCTGATCATGACAATGGTGAATGAAGCTCCTCGGTGTCATGGGTTGGTGGTTATTAAGTTATACCTTCAATTTTTTATGAATTTTCAATCATAGCTCGCGATGATGATCTAATCTAACTCGATATGATTCCCGTTCGTGGATGGGCCATAAACCAGATGAACATTCATGAAAACCAGCCGAATCCAAAGAAAATTCTCCAGTTTGCCCATGGTTCAACCATAAGCATGACATAAACCCAAGCATTTGATGGTCAGACGCCACGCAAAACGATGCTTCACCATGGTTCGGTCCACTGTCCAACCAGTGACGCCGGCCTTCGCAGGAAGGCGCGTCAGCACCGCTGCGGAACATTCTTCCCTACAGGCGCGGCTGCGCGCGCAGCGACCTGGTGACACCCACCAGACTTGCGAAGTGCCTGGCGTTTGCGGGTGATTTGTTGGGTCAGTTAGTTTGCAAAAGGTATTTCATAGGTGACAATCACTTTGGTCAGTTAATGTATCAGGTATTTCATAGGTGACAATCACTTATAGTCAGTGTAAGAGTGTAGCTTTCTAGAAGCAGCGATAAGCAAAAATTGGTGACAGGAAAGGAGAATGGGTAGCAGTACCCATTGAATACGAAGAAGAATTTGATAGCAAGGACAAACATGTTGAATAGCAGGAACAAAAACCGTCATGACGAAAATTGGATTGCATGCCAATGATTCGGATTGCTATGGGATTGTGTCATTGCCAATGAATTTGGATGTTTTTCATTTATTGGCCTTACAGAATGGCGATCTTGGCCGCCAAAAGGTTATTCCCCAATAGAAAATGCTGGTTCATAGTGGCCATTCTGATCATCGTTGCTAGCTAGTGGATATGGGATCAGCCCAGTCACCCAGCTACCAACTTATACAGATAGCCACACCACTACGCACTACTCGAATATATTGTAGGATGTACGGATAGACTTTGACAACATGCACAAGTAATACCATTGTATATAAACATACACCACATTTAGTATGGTATACACAATGGTATGTGACCGATTGCTGTTTTTGAATAAATGCACCATGTACAATGTGATTTACAGTAGACATATACAATAACTATATATATATATGTGTTATACACGTATTCTGGGGTATATCGGAAATATCCCAATACATGTGATTTACCCTGCAAAGCAACGATAATAATTAATATATCATGCTATATATATATATATATATATCTTTGTTATATATATCATATATATCACATATATCACATATATCACATATATCACATATATCACATACAAATACATACCTATACATCTAACTTCTTTTTTTTATATATATATATATATATAATATTCTATTTATGATTATTTATGATTTCTCTATTTCTGCATCTGATTCACCTCCTTATCTTCAGCTCCTTCGCTCTCCTCGCAGGCTGCCGCGCCGCGGCGACCGCGTGGAGCTCTGCGGCCTGCGGCGCCGTGCAGAGCTCAACGGCCAGGAGGGCGAGGCGCGGCGACGTGACGTGGTGAGCACCTCTAGGGGAGCAGGGGTGGGGGAGGGGGGGG
>VSDK01026941.1:0-17500 GCA_009767595.1 Symbiodinium kawagutii
CCTAAAACCCTAAACCCTAAAACCCTAAACCCAAAACCCTAAACCCTGAGACTAGTTAAGTCTCTATACTTAATGTATAGCCAAGTTTCCACATTCAATTAATGGTAAGCACATTTGATTAATGATAGGTAAATTCAATTCATCATGATGAAATTCAATGAACAAAGAAAGCCCTGACGCACAATAGTTGTAAAAATTCATTTAACATCAATTAACTAATAGTGATTCAGTGCGATTCGAAACTTATCCATATTCATAGAAACTCATCACTCCTGAGCTCAAAAAAGAATCGATTTCAATCATGTTTGAATATTGTTTTGAAAAAGGAACATTCAATCTTTCAAAACCCACATTTGGCGAGTCATCCAGTCAAAGGCCCAAAATGATCGATTTGATTTTGTCTAAATTTAAGGTCCTAAAAAGGAAAATTCAACCTTCCCAAACCCACATTTGGGGACTCATCCAGTCTGAGCCCCAAAATGATGGATTTTGATTATTTTTCAATACGTTTTTAAAAATAAAATTCAACATTCCAAAACCCCAATTTGGGAATCATCCAGTTTCAATTTGACTATAATTGTTTGATTTGTTGTAATTGAATTTGCTAGTTTCAACGGAATTTGATTTTTGCTTACTTGAATTTGATGATTAGCAAAGGAATTTCACTGTTGCCAGATAATTTTGATTTTTTCAATTGAGTTGTATTGTTGTTGGTTGATTTCGGTTTCTGTTTTCTTGTTTTTCCATGGATTTGGATATCTTTAACTGATTTTGATTGCAGTATTCGGAATGGAATTGACGTGCTTTACTCAAATAGAACTTGAAACATGTTCTTACTTGTATAGTGTTCATTAATCTTAAAAAATTAGTCAAATTGTTGGATATGTTTGCTGCACTGATTATCATTGATTGAATCTGAGTATTGTTCTTGATTTGGTTTAGTTTTGTTGAATTTGAATACACGCAGGTTTAAGCCGTTGACTACAAGTTGATGATTGCGTATGAAAACTGACGCTTTCAAAAAAAAATCTTGGTCATTCATAGGAATCTATTTACTATTCATGAAATTTCATTGTTACCACTTAAGACTAGTTATGCTTAATCAAATTTGATGACTACTAGCCATTTTGAGCAGAATCTGATTGCGTTGAATCATTGTTTCTGTTTTTCAATTCGATTGTTCTTCTTGTTGTGAGTAAAGATTGAATTTTATCCGAATTGTTCGTACAGCAGTTGAAATTAAATGTACAGTAGATTATTGGTTGATTTTGGCTATTGCTCATATTCATTGTTTCAATCTAAGTGTGTCTAATGATGTTTGATGATTGTTCATTAAATCTACCAATTATTAGTTCAATATACCTTTATACTAATGCTTAAACATGTTTGAAACATAACAACTGATACGTCGGATCTCATCTTGCGCTTTCTTCTCCAGGATTTTTTCTATTTGCTGATTCTTTTTAAAACTGCCAAAAACCTTGCACTTAGAATATGAATCCACCAATCTACCTTGATATCACGGCGCCGAAAAACAAATGGATTGCAACTTGACCACCACAGATGATGTTTTAGCATGGCATGACGAACAAAAAAAAGATTATGATGTACTCCAAACAGAGTAAAAAAAACTTGGACAAGTGAGGTTCGAAGTGGGGTTCGCAAGTGAGGTTCCCAAGTATAGTTCCCAATAACGGTTCCCGTGTGAGGTTCCCAAGTGACGTTCCCAAGTGACATTCCCAAGTGACATTCCCAAGTGAGGTTCCCAAGCACGGTTCCCAAGCACGGTTCCCAAGTGAAGTTCCCAAGTGAGGTTCCAAAAAAAAGGTTTCCAAGTGAGGTTCCCAAGTGAGGTTCCCGCAGCGAGGTTTCCAAGTGAGGCTTCCAAGCAACAATTTTTGGAAAGGTTCCCAAGTGAGGTTCGCATGAAAGGTTCCAAGACAGGTTCCCAAGTGAGGTTCCTAATGAAGGTTCCCAAGTGAGGTTCGAAAGGGAGGTTCTCAAGTGAGGTTCGCAACGGAGGTTCCCAAGTGAAGATTTGAAACATTTTTTTCATATTTCGGGTTGCTTTTACCTTGAGGAATGAAGACACACAGCTGTAAAAGTCTGCGCCGTTGCGGAACACAGGACAAATCTACAGACATAGAATCAAGCTCAATACAACCAATCCTGACGCAGGTCAATTCTAATTTCTTTTCCATGATTTCCCCGGGGAATGGTTTTGAATCGGGAAGCTGCTAGAAACTTGCAATTTAAATCGGAACTTACCTATATAAATTTATATACATTTTTGAAAAAATCAAAGGTTTTCACATGAATTTGGCTCATAGTAATTGAATTGTACGTGTTCGAATGCAATTTGAACATCGTTGTTTGAGTTGGTTGCTTGTTAATTGAATTTGCTTATATTTCATTGAAATCGATTGTGATTAGGAAGTGAAGTTCCCAAGTGAGGCTTCCAAGCCAGGATCTTTCGAAAGGAACGAGGTTTCCATGCAAGGTTCCCCAGTGAGGTTCCCACGACGGGTTCCCAAGGAAGATTCCCAAGACAGAATCCCAAGCAAGGTTCCAATCATGGTTTGCGTGCGCGGTTCGCAAGAAAGGTTCCCAAGGAAGGTTCCCAAGCAAGGTTCCCAAGAGAAGTTTTCAAGAGAAGTTCTCAAGTGAAGTTCTGAAGTGAGGTTCCCAAGTGAGGTTCCCAAGAGAAGTTTCCAAGTGAGGCTTCCAAGATAGGTTCCCAAGGTTTCTCAATTTTGAAATGAAGTTCCCAAGATTTCCCAAGCGACGATCAACTAAGGTTTCACAGCAAGATTCTCAAGGAAGGTTCCCAAGTGAGCTTCCCAAGCATGAGTCCCGAGGGAGGTTCCGAAGACAAGTTTCCAAGGAAGGTTCCCAAGTGAAGTTTCTCAGTGAGCTTCCGAGGTGAGGTTGCCAAGCTGGGTTCCCAAGCACGGTTCACATGTGAGGTTCCCAACTGAGGTTCCCAATTAAGGGTTCCCAAGCCAGGTTGCCAAGGATTGATTCGCGTGTGAGGTTCCCAAGAACGGTTTCCAAGACGGGTTCCCTAGGAAGGTTCCCAACCAAGGTCCCCAAGAGAAGTTCTCAAGAGAAGTTCTCAAGTGAAGTTCTGAAGTGAGGTTCCCAAGTGAGGTTTCCAAGATAGGTTCCCAAGGTTTCTCAATTTTGAAATGAGGTTTCCAAGATTTCCCAAGCGACGATCAACTAAGGTTTCACAGCAAGATTCTCAAGGAAGGTTCCCAAGTGAGCTTCCCAAGCATGAGTCCCGAGGGAGGTTCCGAAGACAAGTTTCCAAGGAAGGTTCCCAAGTGAAGTTTCTCAGTGAGCTTCCGAGGTGAGGTTGCCAAGCTGGGTTTCCCAAGCACGGTTCACATGTGAGGTTCCCAACTGAGGTTCCCAATTAAGGGTCCCAAGTGAGGTTCCACGGGAGGTTCCCTAGTGAGGATTCCAAGCAAGGTTTCCGTTTTGTTTGCTTAGCTTTATTCCCGGAATGTGTTGGTTATTCATCAGAAACTGTTTATCTTTCACCTAGTGCAAAGACATTGTTATCATTTAAAACTACTTATGCTTATATTTCAATCATTATCATTCAGTTTTAAATAGAATTTTGATTGTGTTCAGTTACAGCAAAATTCCTAACAACCGGATGCTTCTAGGTTTCGATCTCTAGAAGAAAGAGGGTTGTATCACCATCCTCGCCAGAAATTTTGGGTTCGGGACCCTTGGCGCCTGGGTTCCAAAGTTTTCAGAGCAAGGTTCCCGCGGTAGGTTCTCCGGTGAAGTTCCCAAGTGAGGTTCACAAGCAAGGTTCCCAAGAGCAGTTCCCAAGAGAGGTTTCCAAGTGGGGTTTGCAAAAGGTTCCCAAGTGTGGTTCCCAAGTGAGGTTCCCAAGAGAGGTTTCCAAGTGGGGTTTGCAAAAGGTTCCCAAGTGTGGTTCCCAAGTGAGGTTCCCAAGAGAGGTTTCCAAGTGGGGTTTGCAAAAGGTTCCCAAGTGTGGTTCCCAAGTGAGGTTCCCAAGAGAGGTTTCCAAGTGGGGTTTGCAAAAGGTTCCCAAGTGTGGTTCCCAAGTGAGGTTCCCAAGAGAGGTTTCCAAGTGGGGTTTGCAAAAGGTTCCCAAGTGTGGTTCCCAAGTGAGGTTCCCAAGAGAGGTTCCTACGCATGGTTCGCATGTGAGGTTCCCATGAACTGGTCCCAAGTGAAGTTTCCATGACAAGTTCCGGAGGAAGGTTCCAACGTGAGGTCCCCAACAACAGTTCCCAAGTGAAGATCCCAAGAGAGGTTCCCGAGTTTGGTGAGAGGTTCCCGAGCTGTTCTCACTTGAAGTTCCCAAATTTAATGAAATTTCAAGGCCAGGATCTCGAGAAAGGTCCCTAAGTGACGTTCCCATGCAGAAGTTCCATGCAATGATTCTAAGTGAGGTTCCCAAAGGACGTTCCCCAGGAAGGTTCTCAAATGAGGTCCCCAAGTGAAGTTTCCAGGTGAAATTCCCAAGCGAAATTTTGAATCAGGTTTCCACATGAGGTTTCGGCGCAGGATTTTCAAGAAGGGTTTCCTAATGAGATTCCCAAGCAAGGTTCCTAACCAAAGTTCCAAGGAAAGTTCCAAAGTCAGGTTTCTGACTAGGGTTTCCAAATGAAGTTTTCAAGTGAGGTTTCCACGCAAATTTCCCAAGAGAGGTTCCTAGGTGAGGTTCGCAAGACATGTTCCCAAGGAAGGTTTTCAAGACAAGCAAGGTTCCCAAGCAGGGTTCCCAAACATTTTTCGCGTGTGAGGTTCGCAAGCGAGGTTCCCATGACAGATTCCCCAGGGAGTTCGCCAAGTGAAGGTCCCAAGCAAAAGTCCGAGGCATGGTTCGCGTATGAGGTTCCCAAATGAAGTTCGCAAGCGAGGTTCCCAAGAGAGGTTTCCAAGGCAGATTTCCAAGTGAGGTTCCTCAGCGAGGTTCCCAAGCATGGTTTGTAAGTAAGGTTCCCAACCGAGGTTTCCAAGCAGGACTCTCAAGAAAGGTTCCCAAGTGAGGTTCCCATGCAAGGTTCCCAAGCGAGGTCCCAAGAAAGGGTCCCTGGTGAGGTTCGCAAGGGAGGTTCCCAAGTGAGGATTCCAAGCATTTTTGTGTTTGGTCAACTTTTTGTCCTGGAAGGTGTCGGTCATTCATTGGAACCTATTTATTTTTCATGCGGTAAAAAACCTTGTTACCACTTTCAACTAGTAATTTTTATATGACTGAATTCAATCATTACTATTCATTTATGATAGAATCTGATTGTGTTCAATTAGATTTCCTAACAACCGGATGCTTCTAGGTTTCAATCTCTAGAAGAAAGAGGGTTGTATCACCATCCTCGCCAGAATTTTTATGTAATTCCAAGTTTTCCAAGCAAAGTTCTCCAGTGAAGTTCCCAAGTGAGGTTCACAAGCAAGGTTCTCAAGAACAGTTCCAGAGTGAGGTTTCAAACGGACGTTGCCAAGCCAGGTTTCCAACGCAGGATTCTCAAGAAAGGTTCCCATAAAATGTGTTTTCCTATATGCCCATTCTTTTGAAAACGCGAAAAAATATTGCACTTAGAATATGAACCCATCCATCCATTGCTATTTCCTCTCAACCAAGACTATCAAAATGGATTAAAAGAACGGACCGCCGCAGATGATGATTTAGCATGGAATGAAGAAGACATGTAGGTTATGATGTACTACAGGGAGAGCCAAAGTGCTTGGACAAGTGAGGTTCCGAAGTGAGGTTCCCAAGCATGGTTCGCGTATGGGTTCCCAAATGAAATGAGTTTCCAAATGCGGTTTCCACGCAAGGTTTTCACGCATTGTTTGCGTCTAAGGTTCCGACGTGAAATTCCCAAGTGAAGCTCCAAGCGAAGATCTTAAGAAAGGTCCCCAAGTAGGTCCCCACGGAAAGGTTCCTGCGCAAGGTCCCGAGAAAGGTTCAGCAAGTAGGTCCCCAAGTGAGGTTTCCCGGCGAAGTTCCCAAGTGAAATTTTGAATGAAGTTTCCAAGCGAGGTTTCCAAGCGAGGTTTCCTCACGTTCCCACGGAAGGTTCCCAAGAGAGGTTGCCAAGTGAGCTTTCCACGCAGGATTCTCAAGAAAAGTTCCCAAGTGAGCTTCCCAAGCAAAATCGCAAGTGAGTTTTCCGAGCAAGGATCCCAAGTAAGGTTCCAAAGAAAAAAGCCCAAAAGGAAATTCATTGAAATTCCCAAGTGACATTTCCAAGCAAGGTTTCGACGCAAGATTCCCTAGTCAGGTTGCCAAGAAAGGTTCTTTTCAAGTGATGTTTCCAAGTCAGGTTCCCAAGCATGGTTCGCATATGAGGTTCCAAGGTGAAATGCCCGAGTGAGACTTCCAAACAAGATCTTAAGAAAAGTCCCGAGTGAGGTTCCCATGCAAGGTTCCCAAGTGAGGTTCCTTCAACGCGTTCCCAAGGAAGTTTTCAAATTGGTTCCCAACGAAAGTTCTCAAGACAGGCTCCGCAAGTAGGTCCCCAAGTCAGGTTTCCAGGCGAACTTACTTCCCAAGTGAAGCTTTGAATGAGCCCAGTGAGGTTTCCAAGCGAGGTTTCCACGAAAGGTTTGCATGTCACGTTCCCACGGAAGATTCCGAAGAGAGGTTGCCAAGCGAAGTTGCGAAGTTTCCAAGTAAGGTTTCCAACGGAGGCTTTCAAGAAAGGCGCTTAAGAAAGGTTTCCAAACCAAGGTCCCAAGCATGGTTCGCATGTGAGGTGGCCAAATGAGGTTCCCAAACATGGTTCCCAAGAGAGGTTTCCAAGTGAAATTCCGAAATGAGTTTGCCCAGGTGAGGTTCCCAAGTGAAATTTCCGAGGCAGGTTTCCAAGGCAGGTTTCCAAGGCAGGTTTCCAAGGCAGGTTTCCAAGCAGGATTCTCAAGAAAGGTTCCCATAGGATTTGTTTTTCTACATGTCCTTTCTTTTCAAAAAGTGGAACAAACTCTTGCGCTTAGAATGTGAATCCACGCATCTATTGATATACATTTATATAAATATATCAATATATATACATATTTATTTACTGTGTGTGTGTATATATATATATATCATGTCAACAAAGCACATCGCAATGGATTACACACCGCCACAGATGATGTCCACAGACGACGCCCCAGCGCGGCAGGAAAAAACATGTAAATTACTGTACTGTATGCTGTACTACAAGGAAAGCCAAAGTGTTTGGACAAGTGAGGTTCCAGATTGAGGTGAGGTTTCCAACGGAGGTTTCCAAGCGAGGAGCCGACGCATGGTTCGCATTTGAGGTTCCTATGTGAAGTTCCCAACTGAAGCTTCCAAGTCAGGTCCCGAAGTCAGGTCCCCATGCGAAGATTCCCACGCAAGGGTCTCAGGTGAGGTTCCCAAAACACGTTCCCAAGGAGGGTTTTCAAATGAGGTCCCCAACTCAGATTCCCAAAAAATCCCAAGTGAGGTTCCCGAGCAAGGATCCCAAGTAAGGTTCCCAACAAAAGTTCTACAATGAGGGTCCCAAATGAGGTTCCCAAGTGAAATTTCCAAGCAAGGTTTCCGCGCAAGATTCCCAAGAGAGGTTCCCAAGCCAGGCTCCCAAGTGTCGTTCCCAAGCGAAGTTTCCCCAACTAAGGTTTTTAGTAAGAAAGGATTTTAAGAAAAGTTGTTTCCAAGTGAGGCTTCCAAGGCAGAGTTCCAAGCAAGAATCTCAGGAAAGGTTCCCATAGGATCTGTTTTCTATACGCCAATTCTTGTGAAAATGCGGAAAAAATCTTGCACTTGGAATATGAATACCCATCTATTGCTTCATCCTGCCAACAAAGAACATCAAACTGGATTAAAAACGAAACGCCACAGATGATGTTTTAGCGTGGGATGGAAAGACATGTAAATTCCCAAGCGAAGTTCCCAAGCATGGTTTGTGTGTGTGAAGTTTCCAAATGAGGTTCCCAGGCGAAGTTCCCAATTAAGGTTTCAAGGCAAGATTCTCGAGGAAGGTTCCCAAGTGAGCCTCCCAAGCAAGAGTCCCATGGGAGGTTCCGAAGACAAGGTGTGAAGGAAGGTTCCCAAATGAAGTTTCAAAGTGAGCTTCCGACGTGCGGTTTGCAAGTGAGGTTCCTAAGGGGGGCCCCAAGCACACGTCGCGTGTGAGGTTCAAGGTTCCCAAAACAGGTTTTCAATCGAGGTTTCCAAGAGAGGTTTCCAAGTGAGGCTTCCAAGCCTTGAGAAAGGTTCCCAAACCAACTTCCCAAGCATGGTTCGCATGTGAGGTTGCCAAATGAAGTTCCCAAATGAGGCTCCCAAACACGGTTCCCAAGAGAGGTTCCTAAGCGAGATTGCCCAAGTGAGGTTCCCAAGTCAGGTTTCCAAGGGAGGTTTCCAAGGGAGGTTTCCAAGGGAGGTTTCCAAGGGAGGTTTGCAAGGGAGGTTTCCAAGGCAGGATTCTCAAAAAAGGTCACCATAGGATTTGTTTTTCTATATGTCCGTTTTTCCCCAACAGCGTAAGCTTATGGGGTCTTCAGCCCAGTTAAGCTCCGGTGTGAGCCGGTGCAGCTTGCAGGCTCAGGTTCCGGAGGTTCCGGAAGGTTCCGGGGAGTTCCGGTGCAGTTGCCAGACAAGGTTCCGGAGAGTTCCGGAAGGTTCCGGGGAGTTCCGTTGTGGATGGTAGGCCAGGTTCCGGAAGGTTCCGCAGGGTTCTGGAAGGTTCCAAGGAGTTTGCCAGGCAAGGTTGCGGAAGGTTCCGGGAAGGTTCTGGGGAGTTCTGGTGCAAAGGTTGCAGAAGGTTCCGGAGGGATCTGGAAAGTTCCGAGTTCCAGTGCAGATGGTTCCGAAAGGTTCCGAAAATTCCGGAAGGTTTCGGGGAGTCCAGCGCAGATGGCAGGCCGGGTTTTGGAAGGTTCCGGGAGGGTTCCGGAAGGTTCCAGGATGTCCGGTGCAGATGGCAGGCCAGGTTCCGGAAGGTTCCGGAGGGTTCCGGTAAGTTCGTGCAGATGTAAGGCAAGGTTCCGGAAGGTTCCGGGAAGTTGCGGCGCAGCTTCCAGTCTCAGGTTCCGGAGGTTCCGAAATGTTGTGGGGAGTTCAGGCAAGGTGGTGGAAAGTTCAGGAACGTTCTGGAAGTAAAACATGAGATTGCGCAGAAGCAGCCTGGGCGATATTTACACAAACTCAATGAATGCTTCTTAGGCATGCCATCGTGATCATGCCTCAGATTTCTTTGTTACATACCAATATGCCGCAAAAAAATACGCGCGGAATCATTCAGATCTGTGGCTCTTGCTGTTGGGGATACCACCTTAGCTTATTTTCAAAATGTGGAAAGACTTTTGCGCTCAGAATATGAATCCACCCATCTACCGATATATCATATCCACAAAAAATCATAGTTGAACAAGAACGGGCCGTAGCACATGATGTTTGAGGATGGCGCGGAGAAAAACCTGTAGATTATGATTGATATTACAAACAGAGCCAAAATGCCTGGACAAGTGAGGTTCCGAATTGAGGTTCCCAAGTAAAGTTCCCAAGCAAGGTTCCTTCGCATGGTTCGCATGTGAGGTTCCGAAATGAGGTTCCCAAGTGAGGTTTCCAGGTGGGGTTTCCGAAAACATGGTTCACAAGGAAAATTCCCGAGTGAGGTTTCCAAGTGACGTTTCCATAAAAGGTCCCCATGACATGTTCCCAAGGATGGTTCCCAAGCTAAATGAGGTTCCCAAGTCAGATTTCCAAGTATGCCGCAAGATTTCCAAGAGAGGTTCTCAAGCGAGATGCCCAACTGAGGTTTCCAAGCAGATTTGTGAAAAAAAGGTTCCCAAATGAAGCTCCCAAGGAAGGTTCCCAAGTGAGGTCCCCAATTAAGCTTCCCAAGTGAGGTTTGCAAGGGGGGCTCCCAAGTGAGGATTCCAAGCAAGTTTTCCATCTTGTTTGGCTAGTATAATTTCGGAAGGCGCCTTTAATTACAGTAATTGGAATCTACTTATTCTTCAGGAAGTAAAACAATGGTGTTCACTGAAAACCATCAGCAGGGTGCTTCTAGGTTTCAATCTCTAGAAGAAGGGGGGTCGTATCGCCACCTTCCCAAGTTTTTTACCTTCAGGAACGTTGCAGCCGAGCAAGCTTCCCGAGGGAGGTTCCCAAGTTAAATTCCCAAACAAAGTTCCCAACAAAGGTTTCCAAGAAGAGTTTCCCAGTGGAGTTTCCAAAAGGTTCCCAAGTGAGGTTTCCAAGTAGGGTTTCCGGGTTTCCAAGAAGGGTTTGCGTGTCAGGTTCCCAAATGAGAATCCCAAGAGAGGTTTCCAAGTGAGGTTCCTGAGTGAGTTTGCCCAAATAATGTTTCCAATTGAAGTTTCCAAGAGAAGTTTGCGTGCCAGGCCCCCACCAAAGGAAAGCAGGATTCGCAAGAAGGGTTCCCAGAAGATCCTTTTTTCATTTGCCCATGCTTTTGAAAAGTGGAAAGACCTTGCACATAGAATATGAATCCAACCATCTGTTCTATATCCTGTCAAAAAAAATATACATGGATGAAAAACGGACCGGGACAGATGATGTTTTAGCATGTCATGGAGAAAAAACATGTACAGAAGATTATGATGTATACAGTACTACAAACAGAGCTTGGCCTGGTATTGGGCTTAAGTTGGGCTGGTATTGGGCTTAAGTTGGGCTGGTATTGGGCTTAAGTTGGGCTGGTATTGGGCTTAAGTTGGGCTGGTATTGGGCTTAAGTTGGGCTGGTATTGGGCTTAAGTTGGGCTGGTATTGGGCTTAAGTTGGGCTGGTATTGGGCTTAAGTTGGGCTGGTATTGGGCTTAAGTTGGGCTGGTATTGGGCTTAAGTTGGGCTGGTATTGGGCTTAAGTTGGGCTGGTATTGGGCTTAAGTTGGGCTGGTATTGGGCTTAAGTTGGGCTGGTATTGGGCTTAAGTTGGGCTGGTATTGGGCTTAAGTTGGGCTGGTATTGGGCTTAAGTTGGGCTGGTATTGGGCTTAAGTTGGGCTGGTATTGGGCTTAAGTTGGGCTGGTATTGGGCTTAAGTTGGGCTGGTATTGGGCTTAAGTTGGGCTGGTATTGGGCTTAAGTTGGGCTGGTATTGGGCTTAAGTTGGGCTGGTATTGGGCTTAAGTTGGGCTGGTATTGGGCTTAAGTTGGGCTGGTATTGGGCTTAAGTTGGGCTGGTATTGGGCTTAAGTTGGGCTGGTATTGGGCTTAAGTTGGGCTGGTATTGGGCTTAAGTTGGGCTGGTATTGGGCTTAAGTTGGGCTGGTATTGGGCTTAAGTTGGGCTGGTATTGGGCTTAAGTTGGGCTGGTATTGGGCTTAAGTTGGGCTGGTATTGGGCTTAAGTTGGGCTGGTATTGGGCTTAAGTTGGGCTGGTATTGGGCTTAAGTTGGGCTGGTATTGGGCTTAAGTTGGGCTGGTATTGGGCTTAAGTTGGGCTGGTATTGGGCCTAAGTTGGGGTATGTTGGGTCTCTTGCAGTTTGGGGAAGGCTAGTTCTGGGGCTTGCGGGAAGCATGGACGGAAGATGTGCCCGTCCATGCTTCACAAGTTGCAAGGTTTTGCCGAAGTTGGGCTGGTATTGGGCTTAAGTTGGGCTGGTTGGGCCAAAGTTGGGGTATGTTGGGTCTCTTGCAGTTTGGGGAAGGCTAGTTGTGGGGCTTGCGGGAAGCATGGACGGAAGATGTGCCCGTCCGTGCTTCACAAGTTGCGAGGTTTCGCCAAAGTTGGGCCCAAGTGGGACTGGTGTTGGGCAAAGAATTCTCCAGGCATGAATCGCAAACCATGGTGTTCTTCGGACCATAGGAAGCTTTGTTAATCATGTTGTTTTGCACGTTTGTCATCCATCAATTTGGGGGCAACCGTTTGTAAGCAAGCAGCAGCAAGCACGAGCAAGCAAGAATCAGCAGGCAGCAAGCAGCACCAGGCAAGCAGCAGCAAGCAGCAGCAGCCAGCAGCAAGCAGCAGCCAGCAGCAAGCAAGCAACAAGCAGCAGCAGAAGCAGCAGCAGAAGCAGCAGGCAGCAAGAAGCAAGCAGCAAGCAGCAAGCAGCAGCAAGCAAAAAGCAGCAAGCAGCTGCAAGGATATGGAACACATATTCTATCATATGCAATTGTTATCGTTTTTCCCCAACAGCAAGACCTTGCTATGGGGTCTGCAGCCATAGTAAACCAACAGCAAGCCTTTGCTATGGGGTCTGCAGCCATAGTAAAGGTTTCGGAGCAGAGCGGAGCAGCACCAAAACCCACTCTCCCAGGTTCCCAAATAAAGGTTCCCAAATAAAAGTTCCCAAGCAAGGTTCCCAAGCAAAGTTCCCAAGTAAGGTTCCCAAGTAAGGTTCCCAAGTAAGGTTCCCAAGTAAGGTTCCCAAGCATGGTTCCCAAGTGAGGTTCCCAAGTAAGGTTCCCAAGTGAGGTTGCCAAGCAAGGTTCCCAAGCAAGGTTCCCAACCAAGGTTCAAAAGTGAGGTTCCCAAGTCAGGTTTCCAAGTAAGGTTCCCAAGCTAGGTTCCCAAGTAAGGTTCCCAAGCAAGGTTCCCAAGCAAGGTTCCCAACTAAAGTTCCCAAGCAAGGTTCCCAAGCAAGGTTCCCAAGCAAGGTTGCCAAGCAAGGTTCCCAAGCGAGGTTCCCAAGCAAGGTTCCCAAGTAAGGTTCCCAAGCATGGTTTCCAAGTAAGGTTCCCAAGTCAGGTTCCCAAGCGAGGTTCCCAAGTGAGGTTCCCAAGCCCAAGCAAGGTTCCCAAGCAAGGTTCCCAAGCAAAGTTCCCAAGTAAGGTTCCCAACTAACGTTCTCAAGGAAGGTTTCCGAGTACGGTTCCCAAGCAAGGTTCCCAAGCAAGGTTCCAAGGAAGCTTCCCAAGCAAAGTTCCCAAGCGAGGTGCCCAAGTACCGTTCCCAAGCATGGTTCCCAAGTAAGGTTCCCAAGCACGGTTCCCAAGCAAGCTTCCAAAGCAAGGTCTCCAAGCAAGTTTCCAAAGGAATGCTCCCAAGCAAGTTCCCAAGCAAGGTTTCCAAGCAAGGTTCCCAAGCAGAGTGCCCAAGTGAAGTTCCAAGCAAGGTTCCCAAGTCAGGTTCCCAAGCATGGTGCCATAAGCAAGGTTCCCAAGCGAGGTTCCCAAGCAAGGTTCCCAAGCAAGGTTCCCAACGAAGGTCCCCAAGCAACGTTCCCAAGCACGGTTCCCAAGCAAGGTTCCCAAGCAAGGTTCCCAAGTAAGGTTCCCAAGCATGGTTCCCAAGTAAGTTTTCCAAGCAAGGTTCCCAAGGAATGTTCCCAATAAAGGCTCCCAAGTAAGGTTCCCAAGCATGGTTTCCAGATAGGCCTAGCAAGCATGGTTCCCAAGCAACGTTCCCAAGTAAGGTTCCCAAGTAAGGTTCCCAAGGAAGGTTCCCAAGCAAGGTTCCCAAGTAAGGTTCCCAAGCATGGTTTCCAAGTAAGGTTCCCAAGTCAGGTTCCCAAGCGAGGTTCCCAAGCAAGGTTCCCAAGTGAAGTTCCCAAGTCAGGTTTCCAAGAAAGGTTCCCAAGTAAGGTTCCCAAGTGAGGTTCCCAAGTAAGGTTCCCAAGCAAGGTTCCCAAGCAAGGTTCCCAAGCAAAGTTCCCAAGTAAGGTTCCCAAGTGAGGTTCCCAAGCACGGTTCCCAAGTAAGGTTCCCAAGCATGGTTTCCAGATAGGGCTACCAAGCATGGTTCCCAAGCACCGTTCCCAAGCAAGGTTCCGAAGTGAAGTTCCCAACGAAGGTTCCCAAGCAAAGTTCCCAAGCGAGGTGCCCAAGTACCGTTCCCAAGCATGGTTCCCAAGTAAGGTTCCCAAGCACGGTTCCCAAGCAAGCTTCCAAAGCAAGGTCTCCAAGCAAGGTTCCAAAGGAATGCTCCCAAGCAAGGTTCCCAAGTATGGTTCCCAAGTAAGGTTCCCAAGTATGGTTTCCAAGTAAGGTTCCCAAGTAAGGTCAAGCAAGGTTCCCAAGCAAGGTTCCCAAGCAAAGTTCCCAAGCAAGGTTTCAAGGAAGGTTCCCAAGCAAAGTTCCCAAGTAAGGTTCCCAACTAACGTTCCCAAGGAAGGTTTCCAAGTAAGGTTCCCAAGCAAGGTTCCCAAGCAAGGTTCCAAGGAAGGTTCCCAAGCAAAGTTCCCAAGCGAGGTGCCCAAGTACCGTGCCCGAGCATGGTTCCCAAGTAAGGTTCCCAAGCATGGTTTCCAAAGCAAGGTTCCGAAGCGAGGTTCCCAAGCAAGGTTTTCAAGCAAGGTTCCCAACGAAGGTTCCCAAGCAAGGTTCCCAAGCAAGGTTTCCAAGTAAGGTTCCCAAGCAAGGTTCCCAAGTATGGTCCCCAAGCAAGGTTCCCAAGTAAGGTTCCCAAGCAGGGTGCCCAAGCAAAGTTGTCAAGCAAGGTTCCCAACTAAAGTTCCCAAGCAAGGTTCCCAAGTAAGGTTCCCAAGCAAGGTTCCCAAGCAAGGTTTCCAAGCAAGGTTGTTCCCAACGAAGGTTCCCAAGTACGGTTCCCAAGCAAGGTTCCCAAGCATGGTTCCCAAGCAAGGTTCCCAAGCAAGGTTCCTAAGCAAGGTTCCCAAGCAAGGTTCCCAAGTAAGTTTTCCAAGCAGGGTTCCCAAGGAATGTTCCCAAGCAAGGTTCCCAAGTAAGGTTCCCAAGCATGGTTCCGTAAGCAAGGTTCCGAAGCGAGGTTCCCAAGCAAGGTTTTCAAGCAAGGTTCCCAACGAAGGTTCCCAAGCAAGGTTCCCAAGAACGGTTCCCAAGCAAGGTTCCCAAGCAAGGTTCCCAAGCGAGGTTCCCAAGCAAGGTTCCCAAGTGAGTTTTCCAAGCAAGGTTTCCAAGTAAGGTTCCCAATAATGGTTCCCAAGTCAGGTTCCCAAGTAAGGTCCCCAAGCGAGGTTCCCAAGTAAGGTTCCCAAGCATGGTTTTGTAAGCGAGGTTCCCAAGCAAGGTGCTTGAGTAAGGTTCCCAAGTAAGGTTCCCAAGTCAGGTTCCCAAGTAAGGTTCCCAAGTGAGGTTCCCAAGTAAGGTTCCCAAGCAAGTTCCCAAGTAAGGTTTCCAAGGAAGCTTCCCAAGCAAGGTTCCCAAGTAAGGTTCCCAAGCACGGTTCCCAAGCAAGGTTCCCAAGCAAGGTTCCCAAGTAAGGTTCCCAAGCAAGGTTCCCAAGTAAGGTTCCTAAGTAAGGTTCCCAAGTAAGGTTCCCAAGTAAGGTTCCCAAGTCAGGTTCCCAAGCGAGGTTCCCAAGTGAGGTTCCCAAGCATTGATGATAAAACAAACCCTGCATTTATTTGTATATAAATATAATCTACCTATGTATTGATCTATTTTCTGTTTATCGATCTTTCTATTTACACTTAACTGTAGATTTTTTCCGCAGTTAGCATGGTTGCCATAGATTTTTTGTTTCTGCTCGGTGCTGTTGGGGATATTCTTTGGGCTTATCGTTTTTTTTCTTTCGCCGCTTTTCCGAGTGAAAACTCAATTTTGGCATTTCGCACCGTCAATGTAAAAACGAAAAGCACTTGGTTATTACGCTATCCGAAGTGAGGTGTCCAAGGCAGGTTTCCAAGCAAGATTCCAAAGATAGGCTCCGAAGTGGGGTTCCCAAATGAGTTTCCTAAGCAAGGTTCCCAAGCACGGTTTGCGCGTGAGGTTCGCAGGTGAGGTTCGGAAGTGAGATGCAGAAATGAAGTTCCGGACAACGGGTTCGCGTGTGAGGTTCTCAAGTGGGGCCGAAGTGAGGTTTCCAGGTGAGGTTCCCAAGTGAGGGTTCCAGTACTTATTAAATGAAATTGATTGAATTTAACTTGCGATGACAGATTATAGTGGGTGACTGGTACCTAGAATTTGTCGTTAGGAAGCGCTACCACTCAGAATTCAAAAAAAAACACAATTTGAACATTTAGAAGTTTTGCACTTAGTCGCCAAGATAGATAAAATTGGCAGTTAGAATCTGAGATCTCATGCAAAAACCATACAGTCAGAATAATTCCCAGGGTTGAAATCTTAAAAAAACAAACAGTTAGAAATTAGAATTGGCACTTCAACCTGGGATTGGCTTTGATTAGGTTCGATGAATTCTGGAAACAGCATTTGTCATTTTGATTAATTTCAATTGGATCTACTTGATTTTGACAATTTACATTGAATTTAATTGATTTTGATTGAAAGTAATAATCGAATTTGAATGATTGTGATTGAATTCAATTAATCTTACTTAAATTAAATTTAATTGAATTTAACTTATTTTACTATAACTTATTTCACTTGGTGTTGATTGAAGTTACAGTACAGCAAGTGATTTTAATTAAGTTTAATTGAAATGTTTGAATTCAATCGATTTTGATTAAATTTGATTAATTTTGATTGAAGTTAAAAACATTTCATAGAATTCGAGTGATTGTCATAAGATTGAGTTGATTTTAATCAAATCTAAGTAATCTTAATTCAGTTGAATTGATTTCGATTGAAATCAAGATATTTTAGCTACATTTCATTAAATTTAAGCGATTGTAATTACAGTAAATTCACTTGTTTTTGGTTGAATTTAATTGGTTTTAACTAAATTTGCTCAAATTTAATTGAATTCAATTGATTTTAGTTTGATTTAAATGATTTTGATTTAATCTATTTGGTGTTAATGTAATTTAATTGATCTTGATTGATTTTGATTGAATTTACTGTAATCGATTTTAATTGCATTTATATGATTTTGATTGAATCTACAGTACAGTACTTGGTTTTAAAATGTTTTAAAAAGATTTAATTCACATTAATTAAATTCAAAAATTTTGAGTGATTTTCATTAAATTCCATCGAATTCGGCCGAATTTAATCGACTTTAATCAAATTAAATAGATGTTGATTAATTTTAATTGAATTTTACCAAATTTCACCGAAGTTAAGTGAGTGATTGTAATTAAATTTAATTGATATTGATTGAATTTAATCGATTTTGGTTGAATTCAATTGATCATGATGGACTTTAATTAAATTTCATTGACTTGAATTGGTTCTGATTGAAATTAATTGATTTTGATTTGGCCCACCTGTTTCCGTAATTCTGACTGTGAAGCCCGGGGATGCAGAAATTCTATTCGTGAGATTTCCGGTAGCCACTGGCAGTTAGAATTTACGTGAATTTCAATGTTTTACTTGTGCAAATTTGGGGTTCAACAAATCTAACTGCTAGTCCCCCACTATATTAAATTCTCCGTATAAAATCGATGAATTGTTGGTTGCTGACTAAACACATAAGAGCAATTGATACATTGGATCTCATCGTAGGCTTTCTTGTGGGGTATATGTGGCTGTCTCTCGGTTTTTTTTCCCACTTGCCCATTCTTTTGAAAAGTGCCAAAAAAATTGCACTTAGAATATGAATACACCCATCTACTGAAATATCATATCAACAAACATGTCCAAATTGAGTAAAAACCGACCGCCGCAAATGATGATTTAGCATGGCAGAAGAAACAAATAAGATTATGATGTACTGTATTATCAACAGAGCCAAAATGCTTGGACAAGTGAGGTT
>VSDK01026941.1:30458-42641 GCA_009767595.1 Symbiodinium kawagutii
TTCTGCCCTGGCATAATTTGTCTTAGTTATTCTTGGGGTCGAAATATCTGCGCGTAGAACCTGATGACTCTTCTGTGCATCAGTAAAACATCAAGAAGGGACAAGACGTGCACGATCGTCTGTCCTTCTCAACCGCCAATTACTTCGTGGCAGGAGACATGCGTCTGTAGTTGCTGTAGCTACGCATTTCCTGGTGAACGTAGTGCCAAGTGGTGTGCTTCTGAATTCTTTCAAGCCGGACTCAGGCACAATTGGCCAGTCGTTCGCTTGAAGCAGTGCTTCTTCAAAATGCAGTACCTGCACATCCTTCCAATTTGTGCAATGCATACAACGAAACACTTAGAGGAAGCCCGACAAACCAACATTCCAATCGGTCTGCAGTTGGGCCCTGTCCCGGCCTGATACAGGCCCGGAGCAGCCCCAACAATGTCAGGATGTGTCAGCTTGCAATTCCCCCAGGTTTGAGAGCCCACCCTGTGGAGGAGAGACTGAGGGAGACCGGAGAACACACACCGTGCGCTCGGTGTCCGAAGCTTGAGGATGTGACATACTGGCTTCCGTGTCCCAGCATCGCAACTTGGCTTTCCATCAACTGAACAAGGCTTCAAAAGCGCCAAAGCACTTCAAGCAAACTGCAAACTTCAAGCTGTTTTCAGATGCACTTCTTTGCCAAAGACTTTTTGTGTTGGAACTTGCCTCGATGCACTTCTGAACAAGTTTTGCTGCTGTTTCCTGCAACGGAGAGTTGAAAGTTTCTGAAAAGTTCGTTGCTTCGAATGTCGCGTGAAAAGCATCGCCTCTTCGGAAGGCCCTCCTGAACGTGGTGAAGTTTCTGCACCAGTTGTTGCGTCAAACAAGAAAGACAGGTCCTTCTGGCGCAAGGTGCGCAAGCTCATTCAGTGGGAGCGGTGTGTCGAAAACAGCCTGATGAAACTGTTACACACGGCGACATTGCTACAAAATGAAATCACAAAAGATCCAAAAAGTAATTTGTAACATTGGTCACAACCGTGTTACAACTGTGGCACAAACTGTCGCGAACAAATCCAAAAAGGGCAGATTCATTAAGCCCGTGCAGCGAGGAAACTTGAAATCGACCAAGTTCAAAGCCCCCCTGGCAGCAAACAAAACAAAAGAGCATGAAAAGAACCTGAACAAATATGAAAAATGAATCGTACACTCTGTACACGTTCCAGCTCTCAATCACTCTGTGATGTACAACTCAAATGCATGAATCATCGAATAACCTGAACAGAACCCAAACATGCGCTGGTCAATATCAATGGAAAATTCAAAATATTTTTGAATGATCTCCTCCTTGGTATCCTGTCTTTCTGAATTTTACGAACCTCTTCTCATTTCATGGATGTTCACGGTATGTTCCATTTTTGTTGCAGTTTCAACTATACACAATTTTCGTCGTTTTCCCATGGGTTCATCTGTTCCTGTCAGTTGCCGGTTTTTGCATCACAAAAATCTACAACGTCTCCAAATACATTTTTTGTTTCTGAAACGACAAACACAAAATGTTTCTCTTGTTTCTCTCTTTTTTTTCTTTTCTGTTTTCTTTCTCTATTTGTTTGCTCTCTCTTTTCTCTCTCTCTCTTTTTTTTTCTCTCTCTCTCTCTCTCTCTCTCTCTCTCTCGCTCTCTATTTTCTCTCTCTTGACTCTCTCTTTCTCTCTCTTTTCTCTTTCTTTTCTCTCTCTTTTCTCTCTCTTTCTCTCTCTCTCTCTCTCTCTCTCTCTTTCTCTCTCTCTCTCTCTCTCTCTCTTTCTCTCTCTCTCTCTCTCTCTCTCGCTATTTTCTCTCTCTTGACTCTCTCTTTCTCTCTTTTTTCTCGCTCTTTTCTCTCTTTTCTCCCTTTTATCACCTACACTTCATGCACAGCATATTTTCATGTTTTGTAACTCTACATATACACATGTATAGGTATAGATACATTTATTTGTTCATTTATCTATTCATTTATTTACTTTCTTATTTATTTATTTGTTTATCTACTTATTTATCTATTTATCTATTTATGTATTTATTTATTTATCTATTTATTTCCGAAAATACAACTATTCTTTATTGATTGAATTATTTCTATGTAAATGGAGATTTATGTACATATATGCATATACGAGTCACAAAATTCTCTTTGCCCTTGTATACACATGTGTCATTATGATATCTCTTGAAATCCATTTTAGTTTGTCTGTTTACGTAAAATGTCTAAATATATATAATATACATCAAAAAATAGTTATGTACATATATATATATATATACCTAAACATATATATACCTAAACATATAAATACCCTCAGCCCATGAGCCCGAGAATTGCCTCGTGTAACTGAGGTGGCTCCGTCATTTGCGCTCGAAACTTTCCAATCATTTTTACCTCGGTACAACCGCCATTTCTCGCAGAGATCATGACGAGGGATGAAAAGGAAAGGAGAAAACTGTGTTGTGTCCTCTACCACGGAAACAGCACGCATATGTCATTTATACTTTGGAACGATCCAACTTTCCCTGAATTCAATACATGAGTTGCGAGAATTCAACATGTTGCAGCTGGCTGGCGAGAGGTCGGCGATGTCCAAGCGAAGGCACGAAATCCTCCACGATCATGCAAACACCTCCACAGAAAGATAAACTGACAGAAGGAAGCGCTGCCAAGATTTCAACAAGCAAAGTAAGACCAGGAACCTAGATCTTCTTCTGCTTTCAGAAGACAAATTCGCCGACCGCCCTGGAGAGCATATTGTACCTTGGATCTTCAATGATTCAAAGCAGAGGCAGTAGCGGAATCCAAAATTCTAAGCCCCTGGCAAGTTCCTCGTCTTGAGCAGAAAGCTCTTGATCCATGCCTTGGTTGCTCAAACGGCATGGATCAAAAGGCATGGTTGCCCAAAAAAACAAGAACGGGACACGGTTTATGTTCTGTGCAAGGCTTCATAATTTATTCCACAAGCCCACTCCCCACCAGATGGCTTTACATTCAAATGATTGATCTGGCATGTGGCCCGAGTAGCGGCTTCTTACGGCGTCGCCAAGTGGGCAGGGGTAATAAAAAGAAACACACACCCATACATATGCATCTGTGCGAAAATATTGGGGGCAAGTACCGAGGAAAAGTCTTGTCAATCGGTCGCCTACAACAGATTTAGGGCTGAGATTGAAAGACACGGGCTTGAAATTCACTATCTTTCATGATCGTTGCAACAAGGAAACTGCTGCCAGCGTGTCATATGCACCCAATTTTGCGGGAAGAAGATTTCAAGCTTTCTGCCAAGAAATTAACAGCATGAACGCATCTGCCCATACCGAAGGTGCAGGGCGCGCGTCTTTGCTGATGCTTGAAAAAATTTGCAGCACAGCTCCAGCCAGGGGGGGCGGAATTCCTGGGTGACAGGTAGAGCCCCAAAGCTTCTGCGAAGCTCCAAATGCGCGAGACAAGAGAGCTGCCCAAAGCCATTGAGGACCGAATCTTTTGGGAAAGGCAGACCCAGACATTCCTGGGAGACATGACACCCAGCCCCACCAAAACACAACCCCGAGAAACCCCAGCCAAACACAAAAGGATGAGACACCAAGACACCACATGCATGAGATGAAGAGAACCCACCGAGACATCCCCTTGACAGAGACAGCCACGAAACTGGGAGACCAAACAGCAAACCAAGACCGAGACACCTGACGACACCCAGACGACACCATACGGAGACACACAGACATGGAGACACCAACACGCTGACACTCCACAGAGACCCAAAAACGAGACCGAGAGGCCATTCAACGGACACGCCTGACCATGACCATGAGACACCCCCCAGCTGTTGGAGAAGGTTCCACCGACCTCAAGCAGTGAAGTGCCCAAAGCAACCGCTAGGTAAACAGGCACCGTGAGAAAGGTTTCCCCCCAATTCGATACATGCATGCAATAGCATGCCCATTGTCAACGCACTCCCGACTTCATCCCACCACCAAACCACCAGACGCCCCAGCAGCAAAAGTTCCGCTGCCCCAACTGGTCTGCCTTACGGACTGCCAGCTGCAAAGAAGTGCAGATCCTGTCCAAATCTAGTTTTCGCAACTGTGCAGATCTGGTCTCCCAACAGGTCAACATTTCTGACCAGCAAACTGACTGTTCTTCATGAAACCCATCGACCCCCAAATTGATGGGGATATGGTTTTACGCAAAATAATTTTCAAGCCAATAATAGAACTTCAAATTTGTTTCCCATGCATACTTGGTGGAAGTCAGGCCGGAGCCGCACCAGTACTCGCGAGTTGGGCGGTTGTTTGCAAAAATAGTCAGCCGATTCGGTACTACCGTCTGCCTGGGAGTTGTCAATGGAGGCCAGAGCTGCACTGTGTGCCTTGCATTGCCTTGTACGCTGTTGGCTGTCATCTTTCGCAGATGACTGCGGTTCTCTTTCACAAAATCCAAGCACTCCCCGTCAGTGACGTATGCCCACCACATAGTGTCGCAAGGCTGTTTGCAATCAAGTTACGACTCTGTGGGAGCACCAACTTTTCGCTCCTTTATCAATTTGCATTGAGACTTTCTCTGCAACCATCTGATAGCAAACAGCGTCCTCTGCAAGTCAACATTCCTTCAACACGCAACTAGCTTCTTATCGGCATGGTTCCCACCTCAGAATCGGCAGAATGAAATCTTCGCGGTTTCCTCCATCTTCGCTGCCTTCACCTCTGACCTGACAGGACAGAGGCAGAACTGACCATGGCTGCCTCCAACGTCAACAATTCTGTATGTGCACAAGGCTATCAAGGATCGGTGGTAGAACTTTGGCCCTTTGGCAAAAAGGGGGGGTTGAAAAATCAAGTCACCTCTATTTGGCGTTGAAGTTGAGCATTGTCCTCTTCCTCACGAAGTTCCTGTTCAAACAAGCAGCTAAAGGGGAGAGGTCAAAGTGTATTTGCAAACGGCATGAGAATTGTATAAAATAACTAGATATTGACGCAAGGTTCCTAACGGAATTTCCACCCAACGCTTGATAATTCCTTGCTTAAGTGTTCAATCATTTCACCGAAACTCGGCACAGTGCTTGGATTCCTTTTCAGATATGAAGCAAAATTGATGTTTTCTCAAAATGTCACGACTTGTATCAGTTGTCATTGTGATCGCTTAGTTTTGTTGTTCCTGTAGTCTTCACTCAACATTCACAAGCAGCACCTCCTCCTGTTCTTTGAGTCGCTTGGCCAACGCTCGAGGGTACCTCTCTTAATCAAGTCCCATCAAATAGATGGTTCCAGCATCAAGTCGATTGAAGTATCTGTTCAGATTACAACCAACATTTACATTTCTTGTGGTAAAGGAAAAAGGGCCGTGTGTTGCCTCAAATGGTCTCAGTCCGGCGCGGCTATTTCGTGGACCGTTGCATCAAAAATGTTTCCACAAGGAAATCTCGCACGAAAGTGTTGCTGCTACACCTCTCTTCCAGAGCTGCGTTCCTGCCTGGGTGCCATGTCTGTTTTTTGATCAAATGCATTTTACGGGACAGGTGGGAGGGAAAGCTGGCAATCGATGTCTCAGCGTCTAGGAATCGGTGCAAAAGGATTCTTGATAGACCCTCCAGACAGGTTCTGCCTTAGATTCTGCCGGGAGATCTCCTATAGTGACCCTGCACAGAGATTCCACTCAATGATCTTGCCAAACGTACCTCTTCAATGATCTTGCCAAGAGACCTGCTACAGAGATCTTGTACAAAGATTTCCCAAAAAATGATTCTATGGAGACCCAGCCCGTGGATCTCGATAGAGATCTCCTAGCCTTATCTATCCAAGACATCTCCTGTAGACAGCTTCTACGAAGACCTTGCGCAAAGACCTCCTACAGTGATCTTGCCAAACGACCTCCTACAGGGAGCGCGATGCAAAGACTTCTCCTACAGTGGTCTCGCTGAGAGACCTCCAACAAAAAGAGTTTGCACTTGAAGAAAGATTCTGCTGCCAAGACATCTTCTATAGAGAGCTTGTGCAGGGATCTTGCCAAGAGATATCCAATAAAGTCCTAGCACAGAGACCTCATACGAAGATCTCGTGCAATGATCTTTTGCCCAGAGACCTCCTATAGAGAGCTTCTAGCCAAGCCTTGTACAGGAACCTCAAAGATATACAAAGTTCCCTGCATTGGTCTTGCCAAGAGACCACCTATACTGATCCCAAAAGACCTCCTGAGAGTCCTTGTGCAGACCTTGTACAAAGATCTCCTACAATGACTGCTTCCACACTGGAAAACACAAGTGTTCGAAAGTGCACACAGACCTCCACAGACCTCTTGCCTAGCGAGCCATTACAGGACAACTGTAAACCATCAACCATTGCTTCAAGATGGGATGGCTAAGGTTCATGGCTAGAAGCAGTCCCTCTTGCCTATGTTGTCATTGACTGCACTACCACGGTGTGCGGGGTCTCTTGCCAGGAAAATTCGCGGCAAGTTCATTCGTGCGTTCAGGGGCACTGCTCGGAGATCATACTTCCTCAAAACGAGAAACCGTTGCTGACTGTATTGTGCCCATTCTTGTCCCAAATTGCCAAAATTGATGGACATGAAAATTTGTACAACTCTAATCAATGTCAAACATCTGCATTTTATGGAAGCAAAAACAACAACGCAGCTCAAATATCGACAGAGACAGCTACGAATCAGGATGTTGACAGCTTGCCCAGGAGGAACAGGTGCCCGACAAAGAGTGCAAACATTCCTGCGTTGAGAAAAACTGCGAAAAACATGCGAATAGTAAAAAGGAAAACCATTAAGAATAAACAAAAGTGACACAAAGTGAAGTGTTTGTGTTGTTGGTCCTTCAATTTCAAACGCTAACAACTTTGGTGTTGGTCCTTCAACTTCAATTTCAAAAACTAACAAGTCTGTATGAAAGTCCCGAAACTCAAACATGAACGAGTAGAACAATGTATAATGAGTGTTCTACTCGGTTCTCTCAAAGAACTCCTGTAGCTAAGCGCCTGGTTCAAGCAGCCCTGACCTCAAAAAAGTTGGGGTCGAGACAAAAGGTGGAAAAAAAATGGCTCCGAAGCACGTTTCGAATCGTTTCGACATGCGCATCTTGCATCACATCTTCCGGCCCTTTCTCGCTCTTAGGGCACGGCAAAAGGTGTGGCCGCAAGGCACCGACACTGGTTCAAGTAGCAACTGCCCCGGCCAAGCGGTCAGGACGGTTACCGACGGTTAGGCATTTCAAAAAAAGAAAGGTTCATGTGGATCGTAACGAATCTTGCATGAAACGAACTGGATTCTCTCAAGCAGTACTGCTACATTTATCTGCATTCTGGGATGAGCCTTCCAGCAAATCGCACATTCCAATCGAGAAGGAATCTCCTCCTCAACCGAGGCCTGCATTTTCCAAGGGCTAAGTTTTTGAAAACAAAAGCGTTGTCCCAAAGTCGCTCGCCATACTCTCCACTTGTCCAGCCTCATCGCTTGGCATTTGGCACTCACTATATCAAAGGCTACAAACCGACGTCCATGTTTCTGCTACGATCAGTTCCATGGATAAATAAATAAATGAATAAATGAATAAATGAGTAAATAAGTGTGTATATACATATTATACATACATGTGTCCTTTGTTGGTCAGGTCTGAGAGGCTTAAGTATCCGCACTGCACATCGCCCCAATATGTCGCAATGAGGTCCTATTAGAAATCATATGGAATTATATACTGTGATATCTATATCTATAGAAATATTTATATGTACACCAATTATATATATATATATATGTGATTTTTGGAATGCAACTACTGCGACTTGCCCTGGCTTGGCCATTCGAACTAAAGTGAGCCCGAGAGGCCCTGAGCCGATGCTCCCAAGGCCCCGTGCCCAGAGAAAAATGAGAGACAACTGATGTGACAACTGATGTGACAACTGGTACCCACAGCACAAAGGCCGCTGTCCCTCACAGCCCTGAAGGGTCGAAGCGACACTTGACATGCAAGCGTATCTGGGCTGACCCGTTGTGGACACCACTTCTGCTGGGCAAGAACTTCTGAAATCAAAGAGGTCTGTTTTCGTCGATGTTTCAGTTTGGGGGTTCAAACAAAGCCCTTGGACCCACCAAACTTTGGACTGCGAAACTTATTGCAAAAAAGGAAGCTTAGTTCACAGTTCATGCGGCGTCAAGCTCCGAATGTGTATATATTTCTCTGAGAGCTGGCACCTACTGATTTTCACCTGCAAAACCACTGCCCAATGGTTTAGTCTGTCGATTCAATGGAGCCGACCTTTGTGGCAAAATCGCTCCAAGCCATGAACCAGGGCTGACCTTTTTCTCAAATTGCGAAGCTGTCAAGTCCAAGTTTTGCCATTTGAGAAACTTCGCTACAACGTGGTGCAACGCCACTCACTGTTTCAAGTCCGCATGCACCACTGCTTTGACGTTCCCAGAGTTTCGCATTCACTCAGATCACTCTGCCTTGATATTGCTGTATATGAGAAAGACGAACTTGGAGGACCCAATGAAGCCCAAAGAACCACAAAAAAGAGCTAGGCCAATGCAGAAATTGAAGGATGTGCCGAAATAGTAGACTGTCTGCAAAAAGCCAGACCTTAACACTCTTCCCAAATGGCGGCTGTGTATCATCAACATCGAAGTTAAGGAAGTGAATGTTAACAAATTGAACGTATCCTTTCGTTTGTCTGTTTTCAGAACGTTTCAAACTGCACAATTTTCAAAGATTCCAACAGAGTTGAGAGCTGAGCTTGTGACATCTGAGTTGAATTGTAAAAGTAGTGGATGGTGTACAGGAAAACATAGAGCGCAGTTGCTGCACAACTGATGTACGACTGCCATTGCCATCTATAATCCTCTGCATTCAGAAGGATGTAAGTGCAAGTAATGCTAACACAAATTATGACCAAGCATAGCAAAACAAGGATGGCGAACATGAAGCCATAGACATAGTAGATCTTGTTGTGACTCCAAACTGCTGAGAGGATGAAGTACATTTCAATGAAGAGGCACCCAAAGGGCACAATACCTGGGACAGAAACTTCAGAGTGTAACACAGGTGAGGTCCAAAATTCATGTGCTAACACTTTATGTGTCCAAACATAAAGGAAGATGGAATGGAAGATGGAATGGAAGATGGAATGGAAGATGGAATGGAAGATGGAATGCTTTATTTCGCTTTAATTTCACTTTAAGTTCACTTTATTGCTTTCTCACTCTCCAAAAGTGGTTCCGGAAAGCTGACAGCCTGCCACCATCGTCATGACAGGTGTAAACGCCCAATGCTTTGTTGGAATGGGCCTGCACGGGGCAGTTGACACCTTTTAAAACAAAAAGGTTGAAACCCACGATTCAGACCCGAACTTTGGAATATCTTCCGCTAAAATAGGATGATGTTTAGTATCGGAGATGGGATTGAGTTGGAACAAGGCAGGCAAGAAAGTATTGAAAAGCTCACTAAGTTGTTGCTGAAAAGCAAGACGACCGCAGGCACTGCTGCACTCTGACCACATAAAGGGAGCACAAATGTAACCGACCTAAAAGGATGCGCATCTAAATTCCGAGAGTCAGAAGTCCCAAATTAACTTTCAAAGCCTGATTCCAGCAATATCCAGCAATGTAAATTGCAGAGTTCCCACTAAAGCTGGCCGCTTGCCTCTTCAAGTGATGAACCCTGCATGGAAAGGATCGCTCTGCTGCTGCTCTTCGCCCTAATAGGGTACCAACCTCAATTTCCACTTTCCTTTTCTTGGATGCCAAGTGCGGTCACAGTGCGGTCACAGTGCGGTCGGTGCTAAGCAAAGCAATGCGTTTTCTTTGTTGGTGGAGTGGTCTTAGGATGTTCTGCACGTGCTCCGCTGAAAGGAACACTGAGTTCAGGGCTGTGTGCAAAGGCACGCAAACAGCCAGAAAGAGGACAATGATAATGAATATCGTCTTGAAAGGCACCTATCAATCATTGGAAGAATCATTGCCATCTCAACGTCGAGCATATCCAGGGTTTTCATGAAGTTCTCACATGGCGCATGTTGGCCAAGGGGCAGTCATCGTAGCCCTGTAGAAAATTGCCGTTGTGTTGATGACAACAAAGCTCATGAACACCTCAAGTCTGACCAATCTGGACTTGCCGTGCTGCACTGCTTTGTAGGCTAGACTCAGGTTCGGACAACACCTGGCATGAATAGGCACTGATAGACCATGGTCCTGCACTCAAAAGAAAACTGAAAACTACTTCTGTGATTGTGCTCCCAGTGCTTCTAAGAAGTCCTTTTCCACTGCTGCCCTCCAAACATTCGGAATATTCTGCCACCCTCATAGCCACCGACCTCAAGCATGTACGATTAATTAGAGTTGCAGTCAGCCAAAATCTGCCTTGTTTGGATAGCTGCTGAGGCATGTGCAATTACAGTGCAAAGGTAAGATATGACAAAAGAACCTGCCGTTGCCCCACGTGAAGCATAGTACCTCTCAACATGAAAACTTGGCAGGGTGCCAGTCCAAACACTCAAGCAGCAGGAACAGTTGAAACATGGGGCACGAGTTGCATATAGCAAAGATGAGGACGATGAAAACGGTGCATGCCAAATGGCAGCCAGATGCATACACCACTGTGAAGATTGCAAGATGATCTGGTTTTCTAAATACATCGCCGTTGACTTGCTTCCAGCCACTTTCATCGCCTCAGCACAAACTTCATAGGAGTTCAAGTCTATCAGGCATTGAAGCCCCGGATCAAAGTTCAGCACCCAAACCATAGTTAAAGTAATTCAAAGTGTCGTCGTAAAGGAATCTATATATATATATATATAAATCTATATATATATATATCTTGTCTTCCTATTTCTTTCCATTCCCTTCGCACACTCAGCAGCAAGGGAAGACAAGCAGCCTACGCCATCCAGGTTTTCCAGTTCTTCTGCTTCGCTCGCAGAGTAGCGCGTGAAGTCTTGCCTTGGTGACAAACTTCAACTCCCTCCCTCCCTCCACAAGTCCTACCGATCCTCCTACCCTTCCTCCTACCCTTCCCCTTTTCCTTATCAAAGAAGATCTTTACGTCAGAAAGTAAACCCAGCAGCAGGGAGCATTCAAAATCAAAAGGGCGAAGATCATCGAAGATCCATGATCAGCTTCCATATTTGGAAAAAAGTGAAAAAATGAGAAATTTGGAAACAAGCAGGAGATGAACACATTGAGATACAAATGGGAAGCTAATAGAAACAAACTGGAAACCAGTAAGACACGAGGGCTAACAGTGGAACAAGTGTAAACCATGCGGACAAGATGGGAAACAAGGGAAAAAAACAGTGGAAACACATGGAAAAGAAATGGGAGACAAGCAAAAATAAACTGGGACACAGGCGAACAAGTGGAAAAGAAATGGGAGACGAGCTGGGTAAAAATCTATTGGAATGCAAGTGGGAGACAGGTGAGAACAAGTAGAAAATCAGGCTAGAGACAAGCGAAAAAGAAGGCAAGAGTGAGAAGCAGAAGGAAGTTGGGAGACAAGTGGAAGACAAGCGGAGTCAACTGGTAGACGAGTGGTAGACCAAGTGGTAAAGTGAAGAAAAACCAAGTGGAAAACAAAGAGCACCAGCACCAACCTCAAACAGCAGACCTAGGTTTGCAACAGCAGTGAGAAGACTTAAGATTTGTGAGCCACCAAGTTTGGGCCTCATTTTGACAAAGACAACAAAGAAGAATTGGGAGACAAATGAGAAAAGATGAGAGAAGATGAGAGAAGATGAGAGAAGATGAGAGAAGATGAGAGATGAGAGAAGTGCGCTTCCTACAAAAGGAGCAGGAGACAATTGGAAGCCGAGTGAAAGACACACAGCTGCAAGTTAAGCTTGGAGACGAGTGGAGAAGAGCTGAAAGAAATGGGAAACAAATCAAGAAACACTGGGAGACAAGTGGGGCCAAGTGGGGCCAAGTGGGGACAAGTGGGGACAAGTGGGGACAAGTGGGGACAAATAGGAAAAACGAATGCGGGTAACTGGAAGACAGAAATGAATAAGTTTAGAAACAAGAGACCCTTGCAAGACAAATGGCAGAGCAGGTTTCAAATTTCCCTGAACCATCTGAAGAAGGCATTTTGAAACAGGTGCTATGACAAAGCGAGATTACTTATATACGTGAGCTCTTGGTACTTGGTATTGAGTTGCCATCAATACTGTGAGTGGTTCACTTACACTCTTT
>VSDK01026941.1:42662-55089 GCA_009767595.1 Symbiodinium kawagutii
ACGCTCTTCAAAATCTACAACAGAATTCAGCCCTGCTTCCAAAAACTGCCTGATATCCAAAGAAGCAGAAGGGGGCAAGATGAGGAATGATGACGTTATGATCGGTATGTGCAGGCGTTTAAAAGATAATGAAAAGTGAAAAATGAAATAAAAAAGAGGTAGGAAGAATTACTTTCGATTCGACTAAGTTTGAGAAGGCATGCTGAGTATGATGAGGCATGCCTGGGATGGGAAGGGGAAAGAAAGCAAACGATCTAGTTCGCTGAGGTATGAAGTCTGAGGAGGCATGATGAAGGATGGTAAGGTATGATGATCTGTCATGTGCTAAATGTACAATGAGGCTTTGTAAGGGATGATGGGGCAGTATGACATAAGATGAAGAATAAGGCATGATTAGCTACGAGAAATTAGCTGAGCTGTGGAATGAAGAGTTATTCAGACAGGATAAGATATGAAGCTGCCAAGAGAGATGGCCAAGTATTATGAGAAATGGTCAGGTATGACGAAATGTGGTGAGCTGAGGTGAGGCAAAATCAGGTGTGATGCTCCGCATGACGAGGAATGATGTCTGACAAGGTAAGATAGGATTTGATGAAGATTGATGAAGTATGAAAATTCATGATCACTTGATATCACTTGTGAAAATGCAGAATGAGGTACTATGAGGTATGATGATCTACCCCACATTTGACGAGGCACTATGAGGTGATGGTGCAGGATGAGATAAGAAACAAACGGCAATATGAAAATCTGATGGTCAACGATGAGACAAAATCAAGTACAGGACACGAATGAGAGACATTCGGGACCATGGCAGGACAGAGAACCAGGTTCACAACAGAAACACAGCCTGAATACAAAAACTAGAACAATCTAGCAATATAAGATCTCAAATCACAGGGTATATTTCATGTGTAACAATTGCGACTGCACACGTGATGAGTCACGGCAACACATTGAAACTCCACCTGCGTAACAATGCATTTTTACACCAAAACCTTTTGACACACCATGCGAACTAGACTAACTTATTGTGAATTCGTGATTTTCTGGATGAATTTGCCTTTTCATCTTGAACTACATATATTCAATATAATGAAAAGGCTACCTGAGAATGTGCATTCTTGCTGAAAATCATATTGTTAGAATCGGTAACCCTGTCTTTCCCTTGCAAAATCTGGCTTTGACGATTTCCCCATGTAATGCATTTCTGATTCTGTTCCGATGATCGGTAGCAAATTGTTGTTGGGATGGTTCTATATATAGACAGACAAACAGATAAACAGACAGACAGGCAGGCAGACAGGCAGGCATGCAGACAGCCAGCCAGGCAGGCAGACAGGCAGACAGACAGCTGGCTAGCTAGCTAGCTAGCTAGCTAGATAGATAGCTAGCTAGCTAGATAGATAGATAGATAGATAGATAGATAGTCAGTATATGTTAGTATGTGTCAGCATGTCTGACTTTCTGTTAGTATATGCTAGCATATCTTAGTATATGTTGTGTTAGTATATGTTACTATATGTTAGCATATGTCAGTATGATAATTCTATGCTGAGCTGCAGGAATGTTTGATTGTCATGTTTTGATGTCGAATGTGGAGGCTGCGAAGGCTTTTGACATGGCATTAGTGCATAGAACATCCGTGTTTATTGTGTTGTGTGACCATGACAATTGTTTGCCATAAAAGTCAACCCGCCAGCAGATACCACTCTCCATGTTCAGGCAACCCAACGCTCTGCATGGTCTGCTTTGTCCACTGTGGGTTGTATCCGATCATTCATTGCGTTCTATTCTCTTGCTGGCTCCTCAAATCTGTTTGACTCCTGCATTTCCTTGAGTTTTGCATCCCGTCTTTGCCCTTCAGCGTCACTGATTACACTCTTCCCCAAAGAAACCACCCTGAGGGCTGGACTTCAGAGTTTTCATCAAGATGATGGCAACAACAGCACAAAGGAAGAGACAAAGCATAAACGAATTCACAATCGAGAACCAATGAACCTGTGCAAAGCTGTGCAAATGGCTTGCGAAAGCTGAAATAGTGTTGCCGCTTTCACGTGTGCAGCATATTCTCGTACTGGATGGAGGAAGCCTGAACTTCCTGTAACCTAGCAGCGGCCTTATGCTCGAAGAACTTGGGATCTAAATATCGATTTGTCCTGTCCTTCAGCAGAAGAAAACGCAAACAAGTTCATTTAATTTTCACTTAAATTTCATTGATGCAAGTTCCTCTCCGAGTTCCTTGCCTTGAACTCTTTGTTGGTGGGAAACCAAAGAACTGTGTAGGAAAAATTCAACGGAGCTCCAGCGTATATTGGCCAGGGGCTCGATGGCTCCATGTCTACCTTGCAGTTGTACCCCTACAAGAGTGAACCAAACAAGAAGAAGAAGAAGAAGAAGAAGAACAATGCAAATGCAAAATCAGAACATATTTCAGCAGCATCAGCTTCACCTAGCAATAATTTCAGCATCATGGTAGACAGTCCATACATGATTCTGAGTGCAGTAATACTTTCTAGCACTTTTGCTTCTATGCAAAACATTACAGAACCATTTAGACAGAACTAGAAAATGCTTTTATCGATTCGTGACTCGGCCTCGATGATTTGATCATTGTTGTAGAAGAGCGTGAAGTGCCGATGCGTGTAGATTCTGGGAAGAGGTTTGCCCTCGCTGTGAACACTCGTGCGCAAACACATGCCTTCATTCCATTCTTCATTCCATTTCATTCCTACTCTGTGCCAATCACTCTTTCTATCGCTGTCTCCTGTCAACTTCTAAGCTTTTCCCACCTTGAGTTGCTTCGGAACCGGTGGTGCCGACCCAGACGGCATCTGAAGAGATTTGTTGTTATCTCTGTACATCATAGAAAATCGACCTCAGCTCAGGTCACCGAATTCAGCTTGCAACTTTAATAAAGCCATAGCACAAACATGGACGGATGCAATGAGATCATAGCTTACGTCTACGGCGAACTTGGAGTGCTCTCCGACGAAGGCCCAAATAGGCAAGTCATCTATGTAAAGCTGATACCTGGCAACGCATGTAAAACTACACGATAGAAAAATACATGATGAAAAAAACAGCTTGCATCTTTTCCAATATAAATGCACATATGTATGTATGCATGTATGTATATATATATATATATAAATATTGTACAGATATATACAGATATAATATATATATATATGTATGTATGTGTACGTGTGTTTCTTCTACTTTTCCTTTCCCATTCTGCGCATTGCATCTCCACCCTGGTTGGTCCGCACCAATAGTTGTCGTTGATCATGGTAGCCAAGGCCTTCCCGAGATGGACACTGATTTCTTCTTGATGTATGGCCAAGTCTGAAGTGCAGTTGCATGGGTCAATCTACACCTCCATTGTTGCATGATCATAGAAATGTGTTCTGCTCAAGAGTCTTGTTTGCTCTGCTGCTTCCAAGAGAAGGATTTGACATCGCGCTTTAACATCGCAATATGAAGTTCATATGAATTTCATATGAATTTCACATGTTTTCGAATGTTTTCCAAACACATGAACTTCAACATGCAAACCGTCGCTACAGTCCGCATGACTGGACCGACACCTTGGCTCGCTCGTCAGTCAATCTCATGTTGCAAAGCGGTGTCTGCGCTTTGTTTTGACCAAAATGGATATCCAGCCTTGCAAAAAGCTCACCAATGCAAGCATGCTGCTCACATCAGTCAACACAAGCTTTCAAAGCCTGGGTGATGAGAAGAACGCATGCCCTTCCAGGGTCTCGCCAATTGAAAGCCTTCATTCAGTGCCAAATGGAACGCATCGGAAAAACTGCAAAACTGAGTTTTCGCAACAATCTGCATCAATGTGAGTATTTTCGCATGATGTGCTCTGTAAAAATACTCACATTGTGGTGTCTTCCAAGGCTACCACTCTCCCTGTTCTACGGCAATGTCCTCACCTGACAGATTATAAGTCATTCACTGTATGACGGCTTGGGTGCAACTTCTCCGAAAACACATGGAGTCCCCAACATCAAAGTTGTCTTAGAAATTGACCTTCCAACTCGCACAGGCCGAGAGTGCTGTATTCATACGTTTCCTGACACAAGAATAACCAAACAGCATGACAAGAAAAAGATTCGGACGCCATCAGACAAAACAAGACTCAGAGAGCGAAAAGGATTGCACGGTTCCGTCCTGTGGGTTGTTGTAAGGACCGACCTTGTCAGTCCAAACTACGACATCCTCCCCCGTCTTGTAGGTGTGGGTGTCTTTGCCTGCGTGCGTGGGAAACAAAGGTACGGTATCAGGGAACAACAAAACATCCCAGGATTGAGTGCAGATTTGAACCCAAGCCACGCCTGCCCACACCATGGACGGGTTTGTAGCTGCCAAAACTGCTACCGCAGCCACCCAGGCATTGCCTGGACATGAATGAGATTTAAAAAAATTGAAGTTTACACTCTCGAGCAATTGGCACCTGGCGGCATTGCCCCAAAGCAGCTGCAGTCTCAAGGAGCTATGCGGATCTATGTCTATACAGGCTTTTACCTGACCGGGAATCCCACTACTTAGCCCAAAGCTTCAGCGCCAAGGAATTGCAAAATCAAAGCTGCATTGTTTTACCCAGATTGTTTTGGCCCAGCAAGGTGATATGTTGTAGAATCTAAAACGCTACCAAACATCATGAGTCCAAGAGACCAAATTCAATGAAATACGCCAAAAGGAAAATGCGGCCGTTGTGCAATGTTTGCTTCCAGTGCTTGAATGTTCAAAGTTCTCCTACAAGATCTGACGTTTCATTATGTTTCATTGCATGGGGAACCTTCAAGTGATGAAAAACTACCAAGTGATGTGATTGGTATTCATGAAGGTGCGATGATTTTTCCATATGAGGGTAGCTCCAGTCTGACCTCTTTGCCCCCACAAAATTACGATGTTTTCTCACGAGACAGATCACTAGTCAACTCAATCATTGCAAAACTCATGGTCCAAAATTAAACGTTGCCCACGAAAAGGTGTCTTAAGAATTGTTCAACATTGTCCCCGTTGATGGCCCCACTACGAAACATCTTTTCAAGAGCACTTACCAAATTCCAGTGTAATGATCCACGCGATATTTGTTGGGGAGGACATGTGTTCGTCAACTGGAATTAAATGGAAATTTGATGGCCCTTATTCACTGTGTCAGAACGGCACGCGGTTCGTTGACTATTCATTCGCAGCACGCTCCTATTTGTTCTCTCATTGGTTAGGGTCAATCTTTGGTCACGTTGTTAGCGCTCAAAGTGAGGCACTTTGACAGTGAGGCGTTTAGACAGTGACACAAATGTCGAGTAGAGAGATCACTACACCTACAGAAACCCATTGATGTTTGACAAAATTGTCATTAGATACGAGGTCACTTGACCGGAAATGGGTTTGCCACAGGAAAAGAATTGCTGATACAATAGAATGGGTATCAATCCCATTAACCAACTGAAGAGTGCGAGAGGTCATTCGAACAGTCCCAATGCCTCCCAGACTTTGTGGTGAAAGGTCACTCCGCCTGTGATGAATGCCGACCGTCGGTCACTCGACCAATCGGAATTGAAAACCTGAAGGTTGGGTATCAAGCAAAAAGGGTGGGAGAGGTAAGGACGAAAAAGAAAAAATGAAATATGATGGGTCAAAACAAATCTTAACATCACTTGATGTTTAAATAATTGTTTTTGCTCTTTGGCCACTGGACCTCTGAACCGAACTGCAGGGTGACAAAACTTTGGAATTCAAACTGTTACGCTCACAACGAAGCAGCTTCAGGGTTCAAGTGCCAAAAAAAAATGACAAGTCATTGCGTGCACTTCATGAACTGGATGTTCCTTCATCTGGTCAGACCTGCTGGATAAAGTTTCATCATGCTAGCATGAGGTTCGTGCTGTTGACTGTGTCAGAACACCATGTGGCCCATAGCGGTGAAGCAGGCAGGGGAGGCAGCGAGAGCAGCAGGCAAAATGGGGAGTGAAGGTTACATTCTTCGGGCTGACAAACCCAAACTCAATCAGGACGGGATATCCGCATGCTATTCAAAAATATTGAATGCTGCAAGATTCCACTCAAGGCAACAAACAGCACAACCTTTATTTCCTGTTGGGGCGCTATACAGCTATACAGACACATCGTCTTAGTCGCTTGCAAAAAAAAAATGTATCTAATAGATTTAAAAAGGATGCAACGAAACCACCAAACGCGGAGACTTTTTTGCCCTGCGATGGGGGAAGGATTGGCGCTCAGCCACCATCGCAACAAATAGGAAACTTGCAATGAATTAAACAAAAAGGGCAGCAACAAAAACCAACCAAAAGGGAAAATGAGAACCAAGGAATCCCAGAAAAATCACTCCCATGCAGTTTCCGAAAAAAATGCAAAAGTGAAATGTGCATTAACACGTGAAACCAGCACTGTGGCTGTGCGCATGCTGTCGAAAATTCATTCATAACATCAACATCATGTCATTTTTTTCGCAACTTGTTTCTGGCAATACAGGTCGCAATACCGACCTGGCCTGACACCAGCATCGACACACAAATTGAACAAACCATGTTGATGCAATTTTGTTTTGGAATCACAACAAATGTGAAAATCAATTCAACCTATTGACACCGCAGGGCAAGCAGGCTGCCCAACGGCAGCCAGCAATGGGGAGAAAATCCTGCCATTGGTCAATCGGCCTGGTTGGCGGCCACCGTGTGGTTTTGTTGCGTTTTTATACTGATTTGTCACCCGGTTTACGCACTTGGTCTGAACGGCATGCGGTAAAACCCCGGCGAGGCAGCTGCATTTTTTTGCTGATTGAAGCCAATTTTTGGCCGCGCTGTCACGGCTATAGGGTGAGGCACATAGACGGCGACACAAAGTATAATGAATCACACGGCTCAACAAGAACCCATGAAAGGTCGAAAGCGACGGTCCCTTGAACGGAGAAAAAGTCACGGACGGATTCATAAAACGTCACCTGACGTACATGGGTTGGCCTGAGGACTTGTTACCGGTTGGTGTAATGAATTGGGAAAACCCAGCGGCCAGTCCGAAAGAAGACCGTCACTCCAAATTGGTTTCATCAAGAAAAAAAAGTCACTTGACTTGAAATTAAGGGGTCATTTGACAGGAATATGTTACATCAGTTCGCGTATGCTCTTGGGCATTTGGCCTCTGAGCCAACTGTGGGCCGTTTGAGTTTTGACTAACACTGGCATTTCACAATTGAGGGCTCAAAATCAAACGCGAAAATATTGATTTGTTACTGTTCTGTTTTGCAATGTGCACTTCATGCGTGATAGAACTCATTCATCTGCTCAGCTCAGCCTGGTTGAAGAAAACATCGTCATGTTAGCATGAATTACGTGTTTTCATTCTCTTGACAAAACGGCACGCAGTGCGCGCAGTAATGCAAGCAGCGTTTTTTTTCTTTTGAAAATTGGGGTCAAGCTTGGGCTGCGCTGACATGGGTGAGGGTGAGGCACCTAGACCGTGACACAAGTTCCATATAACGTCGAAAAATTGACGGGCCCATGAATATTTGGAAGTCATGCAAAGATGGCGTGAATGATGTGCGTCACATGGCGTATCATGGGTGGGCCTCAAAGCAAATAGTTCCATACAAGGGTCAATGACGACAGCCTCTCAAAAAGCACGTCTGATGTGGAAAAGAACTGGGCGAAAACCCGGCGATAGAAGTGAATGAAGAAAATCGCCAATCATTTGATTAGTACGCGACGCGCGCCGATGAAAAGGACACTTGTGTGTGGGTAATCCCAAGATCACTTGATCAAGGGCGGGAGAGGTAGGGACGAAAAAGAAAATATGTCACTTGACATGCAACATGCATTACCATCACATGATGTGCATGTTGTCTCGTGAGCACGTGATTCTTGAGCCACACTGCAAGCCAATGAGGCCACTGTTGCAGCGAAAAGGCTCAAGGACAAAAGCGACAGCAAACTCAAACTCGACTGCTCACTGTGGGCACTTCAAGCGTTAATTTTTTTCCCCTGTTTTGTCTTGCGAATAAAACTTCATCATGCATGCATGAGTTTCGTCTTCTTTTCTTCGCACAACGGCACACAATTCGCTCAGCAATGCAAAGCAGCGCTTCTTTTCTTTTGGGAATCGCGGCCATTCTTTAGCCACGCTGTCACCCCCTGCATTTCGGGTACCATTCACCCAAACTTCCATCACTTCAAGTCTCACCGTGTTGGGGCATCCCAGCAATTCGACGCATTCCCTTCTGGAGGGCTCGTCTGCGGGGTCGGGTTGGCTGGGCACTCGCTCCAGCCAAACTTGACAATTCACCTCTTCTTCCGTCCTGAACAAGATTCCACGAGGCAGCTCACGAAATGATTCTGAAAGTACTATTTGATGAGGCTGTTGCTGACTGGTTCGTTGTCAGGGAAGATGACAACTCTCTTTGGCTTCAAAATGTCCCTCCAGACTGCGGCGGCCACCAAGATGACAAGATGGCTAACATTTCCAATTCCACAATGACCGTTTCTTTGTCGCCTTCTTCGACGAGACTTAGGAGGTTTCAAAAACTCTCTCATTGAAAAAGCCAATTATCTGTCCACAACTATCCCAGAATAGCCACTTGGCTCAAAAGAGGCAGCGACATACACGCGGACGCGGTCTGACAAGCCTTTACACACTTCCCTGGATTTATTCTCTGCCAAAATTTCGCAAAAAGTTTCAAGAGTTTTTCCAATCTTTTCCGATACTGACTCCTTGCCTGAAATCTCACGCGAGCTGAATTCTCTGAAGCATCTCCTCATCGATCGCCCTTTTGAACCCTCTCTTCAATGTTGGACACGCGAACCACTCCAAACTTGGAGCCGCTGGGGTCTAGGCGCGCCCCGGGGACTTTGCAGAATGAATCAAACGGGAGGAGCTTGTCTTCCGAAAGTCTTCAACCCAGGAAAGCGAACAATGCCGAGATGCACAAGCCAGCGTGCTTCGCGGACGGCCACTCGTAAAAGATGAAAAAATCGTCGGAATATGCGGACCAGGCCAACTTCAGGCGTGCGTTCCCTGCAGCCCAGATGGCCAACGAAACTCTGAGGAATGCCTTGACTGACGCTACCGAACCGAAATGTAAAAAATTTTGGCGGAACACTTCTGCAATCCCTTTCTCGGGACAATAGACCGCCAAGCATGCATCCCGGTTGTCCAACACTTGGCCCTGAGGTCTGAACGATCCTGCTTTGACTTGCCAACCAAGCCAGTTTGGAAGCATCGATGCAATTGAGGCAATGCGGTATAATGTGGTCATAGTGCGCGCTGTCACTCCTTCTGCCTGCGTTACCGAACGCTTAACCATGTTGGCCTTGTAATCATCTATCGGCCTTATTTTGTTCTTCTGGCGAACTGGAAAGCGCTTGAGGAGCAATGGCTCTGGAGGGGGCTCTTCGATGTTTACAAGCCCTTCCAAGAAGCCTTTGTTGACCTCCTGCATGGCGGCTTCCCATAAGTCCTCCTGCCTCGCAGGAACTGCTAACCGTTTTGAAAACGCTCTCCCTACTTGGCTTCGCATACGGTCCCAACCTGTCACAACGGGCGATTTTCCTGTCAAATCGAAACCTGAAGCCAGATCATTGATGAGCCCTGAGCCTCGGCGGCCCGATTCATTGATGAGCTTCTCGAAAAGAGCTAGCCCCTTGTCTTCCGGAACAGATTTATTTTCTCCTGTCAATCATCACACTCTTAAGCTCTTGCTCCCTGCCTTTCAGCTCCGCTACCAAAGAAGCCCAACTTCTCAATTCAGCTGTTCTGCCCTTGGCTACGGACTCATGCGGCTGAGCGAAAATTTCATCAACTACTTTTCGGGCGCTGCTTGGAAAAATTGCTTGAACTTCGGTTGGGTGGCCGACATGGATGGCTTCCTGCACAAACTCACTGGGGGGTCTGTGAACCCCTATTGCCATCAACTCTTCTTGTGGTAGGCCTGCAGTTTCAAACGCTTTGTCAACTCCAGCACTCGCGGTATACCCCCGATCAGGACTGCTGAATGGGACTGAGCGGAGGTGAAAATTTCGATACTGGCCACTGCAAAACTTGGCTGAAGTCATGAACCATGGGCGGCAATCTGCGACGTGGTTGAATGGAAGCGCTGGCTCTAAGGACTTGCACGGTTTCCTCTTGTTGGGCAAAACTAGGTGTGAGACAATGGGCTCCCGTGAGCTGAAATTGAACGAGTAACTCAAAAGTCCCAAGGTAAGCGGTCCCATCACCAACGGCCTATCGTCCATCTGGCGCAATTGTCGCCATGGTTCATGGTCAGGATCACTTTGGCAACGCATGTCCAGTTCTTGAAAAATTGGAATGGCCCGCGCCAATCGTGTGAGTTTGCAACGCCCACCCCCATAACACAGTGATGGAAAGCCGCGTTTGAAACTGGCGGCGCCCCACATGAACTTTTGACCGGGATTTTCACATGACCAGGGCATTTGATGATAGCGGCAAAATTGAATAACTGGCAAATGACTTCATAAAGGGCGTTTGCCGTGACGACACGCGTCCGAAGCTCGCCTTTCAAACCTGGGACGCCATTAGGGTGTCTGTCTGTACGAACAACCGGAGGGCTGTAATGATGTTTTCGTTTGATGAGCCTTGCTCTGCTCGCCGCGCCACAAGGGGGCGCAAAACTGCACGTGAACGGAAAAAGGCAACGCAATGAGAGAATGAAATTTTTCTTGGTTTGATTGATCAAGAAAATCAAATCAAATGGCAAAATTGGACACGCCAAGCGAGGATGCAATTTGTGATTGATTCCTACAGAGTCATTCAGCCCAATGGCTTTGCGGCAAGCGGTCAGGCGACCTGTCCCTGAGAAAATTTCAAGGCCGAATAATCGGTTCAGAGGCTTACCGTGGACCTTCTCATGAAGAGGCGAAGGCAAAATGCTGCTGCTTTGAGAAGCGACATTTGCACGTCACTTATTGTTAAGCAGCTCGCTCTGTTCTCGGATGCTGTTGGAGGGGGGTATCCTTGTTCTTCTGGATCAATGTCTGACGAAGGGATTGACAACGAGTCCAGCTATTTCCTCAATATTCTCTGTGTGTGTGTCTCATTGGTCTCGTTTCATCTTCGTATTGAAACATGTAATGATCTCTCGCCCTCATGACTATGTGGTACGATCTCATTAGTTCCTGACGACTTCTTACCAGTTGCATCCTTTCTTCCATGTCTGTATTTCCTTCCATTCCACTGGAACGCGAATCGCCTCTACGTTTGGATTGAATGTTACTCACTGCCAATGATTCAGCTTTCCTTTTCAATTGATCTGCGCGCGCATGGATTGTCTCTCCGAAATCCCTGAACATCTGCGCGTACTTCACCAACGCATCTTCACGTCGTCTAAGGTCATCTTTGGGTTGTTTGAGACTTTCCTCATGTCTTCTGAGATTGTTGGCATTCAACCCAATCTGATTTTCGATTTCCACAATCCTCTCACAATATGTCCGATGAGAAGCTAATACTAACACCACTACGGCTGTCTTGACGATGTCCATCCAAGTGCACCCGGTCATCTCCACTGTTGTAGATTCCACCGGGCACCGTTGGCTACACCAATCATGCTGAGTAGGACGATTGACGCAATGACTCGGGTTATATCTCGTCTTCGCACACCGTACGACATGAAGATAAACATGAACCCTGCATGTGCATCCGCCATGCTCTATAGCCTTCACCTGTGACCAGGAATACGCTTCTTCTGCTCGTACACCTGTGGCCAAGTGTGAAAGTGTAGCCGTCACTAGCATTTTCCCCATGCTTCCTCCCGACGCATAAACCGCTTTGCTGAGCTTCATTTGGTCATCTTATAAACTCTTCTGAACTTCTGGAGCCATAGCAATGGAACGCTGTAGCGTTTGAGCCTTCAGCTTCTGCTCTTTGAAGCCACCGTCTTGCCACTGAACTGCCTGAACGTAATTCAATCACACTGCGTTTCACTCAAGGAATCCCAGCATGCTTTCACGAGCAGAGTTTCCGATCCTGCTGACCTTTTTCCCGAGAGCGCCTGCGAAGGGTTCTTCGTAAAAAATCAGCTGTATATCTACATCTGGACATCATCACATCAGCATCATCAACATCTGTACATCATCACATCAGCATCATCAACATCTGCAGATCTAGATCTTCTCAACCTCACATCTGCAGATCTAGATCTCCACAACCTCACATCTGCAGATCTAGATCTTCACAACTCACATCTGCAGATCTAGATCTTCACAACTCACATCTGCAGATCTAGATCTTCACAACTCACATCTGCAGATCTAGATCTTCACAACTCACATCTGCAGATCTAGATCTCCACAACCTCACATCTGCAGATCTAGATCTCCACAACCTCACATCTGCAGATCTAGATCTCCACAACCTCACATCTGCAGATCTAGATCTCCACAAC